>BDJD01004704.1:0-15725 GCA_002564525.1 Rosa multiflora | reverse complement strand
AATACAAATCCAAGAAGTTCATTTACATACCTTATAGTTAGATTGTGGCTTTTAGTAGCTAACTGATGTCCAAGTTGACTCCTTAATCTGCATTGACAGCCTACAAGCAGAAAGATATGATTATGCATTTGTAACCAATTTCCCATCTCTTTTGTAACATATCATATTAACAAAACAAATCATATACATTATTCAAATCAATTTTCATTCCATAAGCAAGATAACAAAACAAATATCAATTCTGGAAAGTAATTCAAACAAGTCATCTTATTATGCAATTAGTTTTCCATTAGACCACATTCAGGTCATCCATAATTCTAGAAACCAAACATAAAGCAAAAGCAACAATATGATCCAAGTAACAAGATTTATTGCATTGTCTTGAATCCAATCCACTTAAATCGCTCCTCCGGGGTCATTTCCAGAAAAACATCCTTCAATGCTTTAGTATTGAGCAACTCAAGAGCCAAGTAACGTGCTTCATCATTCAAGCCTGGAGTGTCCTTAATAGCATTCCAACATTCCGTATCCCTTGATTCTCTTTTCTCCATTAGGCTATACATTTTGTTGAAATTGGTGGCAATGGAACCAATGCTTTTCCTAACATCAGCTTCAGAAATATCATCAGTCAAACTATTATTTCTCTCAAACTCATCCTGTTGCGTTTTCCAGTTCCACTACTTCCAGTATTCTTTTCCACATCATTATTAGGAGCTCCCACATTCGTGCCCTCAAAAGGTAAGGATGATGGCGGTGGTGAATAACCTTGGAATGATGATTCATCCCCTGCTGGTATGAATGCATCAGCATTTTTGTTATAGACCAAGTCATTCAAAGCACCACTTTCACTTTCCTCAACCATGTATGTGGTTGCATCAGTATCATCACCCAGGCTAATTGAAAACTTTCCTGTTGCAATTCCATTTCCCACTGCAATTTTCAAATCCTCATAGTCTATGAAAGTCTGGTTGCGAAGGCTTCTATGTTTTGGGTGTGCCTAGCATAAGTACAGAATTAATCAGTAAAATACACATAGTATTGCAAATAATATATACAAAAATTAAAGTATAATTTCTCACCTTGAAGTAATCTTCCCATACTTCATCACTAGCAGTGATTCTCTTCATGATGGGGTCCCACCCAAAGCCGGAGCTATGACGCATAAGCTCAGAATACATAGAGTATTGTTTCTTAAACCATTTCACCCGGTGGGTGTAATGTTTATAAGTCTTTTCACACCCTAGTTTTTTATTAAAAGATGGAAGTATTTTGCTCTCAACTGTTTTTTTGTCTATCAAACCACTTTGAGGATCGCGCCAACCACGTTTGGCAGCGTCAACCAAGACTTGCAGTAACTCATTGCTCTCTTCATTACTCCATTTGTCATAATTTCCCACATCCTTTCCCTCTTCTTTTGCTCCTCTGCCCTTTCCTTGTTGCGGAGGCCCCATTGATAATGCTATCAAAAATCATATGTGCTTTTAAAGAAGGCATTTACATATCTATTTCTATGTTCTGATGTGAGACCAATAACATGGTATTGATTTCTGTTTGGATTAATGATGCAGGTTCACTACACTAAAGAACAAGATAGTTTTGCAATTTCATATGAATGTGACAAAAACCAAATTAAGCAGCAACTATCAAGAAGGAATGTAGCAATTATCAAGTAAAAATGTGATGTGTTCAAATAAAAAAAGACTGTTGCATATCCAACATAATTTCAAACCATTTATAGATAATTTCACAGTAGTAAGAATTGACCTTTCACAGCAACAAGAACTGGTTATTTTCACACCAACAAGAATACTACTCAAGTCAAACTAGGGCCTATGGTGGAATTCATAGATGATCAAAATATTGATTGGTGTTGATTCTTAACAATTAATGCACAAAATCATCAGATGTAAGCTTACAACTCGAGCAAAATGAATACCAGAGACCAGATGCCATGAACTAAGCTCAGAAACTGGGTTTCAAGGTTTGAAGGAGTTTTCTCCAACACAATACCCAATATCGATTCAATGACAAGAATCATGAATTTGCATATCCAAAACAATATTATGATGACTTTAAATAGTACCGACTACTTAGTGGCATTAAGTCGGAAACAGAAGGAAATCTTCTTTAAAAAGAAAATGGAACGATGAAGATTGAGATTGACCGTCTCTCAAAGAACTACAGAGAACTACCAAAACACAAAGAACTATATTGCTTATTATTATTTTATATTGCTGTAACAGGCTACAAAGAACTACCAAAACGAAGGTCTACCGTCTCTTCTTTATTTCAATGTCACTCAAAACATAAACAGTCTCATAACGAGAAAAACACAAAACAACAGTTTTGAATCAGTTGCAACAAATAATGCTTGTAGATCATAGGAGAATTGAAATAAAAGGATTAGGGGAACCAAAATCCTTATAATATGTGTAAAAGTATGATCATAATTTTCTAATGCAGATAATACAAATTAAAAGAATAGGAATGGCTGAGGCCAAAATGCAAATATGGCAACATTCAGGCATGGTGTGAGACTCAAAGCATTATTATTTTGTAAGTTCACACTGTCAGGCATGAGCAAGGATTTGCATGGTCTACTTAAACTATTACTACATAACACCGCTATAAGATGATGAGAGGGGTTTACATTACAGGCAAACTGAAAATAAGAAATTGAAACCTCTCATCCCAATCTAAACCCTCATAATTAATCTTCCATGCATAAAAGCTTGACCTGTTGAAAGCTCAAGACCCATTTATCAAATGCCCACATTCAATAAGCATGTGAGTGAAAATACTTGAATCAAAAATGCAAATGGCCACATTCAATCTCAAACTCCAGTACTCCACACACTAGAAAACCCAGCAAAACAAAGTAATTAAAACCTGAAATCTGGAAACAATAAGATGTGCTTTTCAGATTTCATTGGTGTTCATTATCAAAAAAAAAAAAAAAATCCTCAATGCATTTGAGAGCCTTCAAGGACTGATGTTTACAAAAAGGGAGTTAAGAGCAGCTGTAAATCATAATCAACTTCCAATTTCATACAATGGGGAACACTAGGAGCTTAAAGCAATGCATATAAATAGATCAAACTACCACCACGCATAGACCCTCACCCAACAGTAAAATAATTTAAGCAGCAGCAAACCTAGTATAACAACTTTCTTGTTTTCAAATTTCTTTCAACCAACAGTTTTACTTTTCCAGGAAGTCTGACTTTTCTATCTAGTTTCATATAATTAATATCCAGGGGACTACAGGACCATACAATGGCAATATGTACATTCAACAGCAAAGAAAAGGATTGAAACGAGAGAGAGGAGATCCAAATTTCAAGAAAAAACAAGAGAGAAGAGAAACCCTAGAAAAGAGGTTTCACGTACCTAGATGTCGAGATGCTTTGAAAAAAGAATATTGTGGAAATCTTTGGTGGAGACGTTGTATTTGTTTGGGGCTTTGGTATTTATACTTGAGGCTCTACAATCCACAAGAGTCCACTATTTTATAAATTCTATAGAATTCGTAGGTTTTTTCAATACCTTCAGATTTTTATGGAATTAAAATCTACCTTTACAAATCCAAATTGAATACCCTAATACTTATAAAAACTCTTTAAAAGTCTTATTAAATCATAATTGAATACCCACAGATTTTTCAAGTCCAAAAAAGTCTTTAAAACACCTCAGAAATCTAAATACAATACACCCTCCTTAATTTACAAAAAAAAAATTGTGTTATAGTTGAAAGCCACATGAAAAAGATAGAAAAGAGAGGTAGAAGAAGCCTACAGTATATCCTTTGAAATATTAAGGAAATATATGTATAGCTGTAAGCTAGCCAATTCGAACGCGGAACATGGTGTTCACAACAAAGTCACTAGACCACTATGCACAATTGGCAAGTAGTGATATGTATAAACAAAGTTAAGGAAATATACGTATAGCTGTAAGCCAGCCAATTCAAACGCAGGACATGGTGTTCACAACAAAGTCACTAGCTAGACTACTATGCACAATTGGCAACTAGTGATATGTATAAATAAAGTTAAGGAAATATACGTATATATAGCTGTAAGCCAGCCAATTCGAACCCGAGACATGGTGTTCACAATAAAGTCACTAGACCACTATGCACAATTGGCAATTAGTGATATGTATAAACAAAGTTATATTTGTACTCGATCATTCTTCTTGGGCTACGGGAACCACCAATCCCCAATGTGGCTCTGCTACTGCCGGCAAGCAAAGACGCTCTAAGAGTTAAAGCTATTTTTTCTGGTTTCGGTGAAGTTCCTAAAGGAAGAAGAGGAAGACAAAAATTTTACTTTATTAGGAGAAAGGAACAAGATGTTTAGGGGAAAAAAATTAAGACATGAAGAGATGAAAATACCCTTCAAATTATGCAACCCAGAGAACGGAGCTAACGGCTCTAGGTATGAATATTCGGTCAGGGTCAGAACCTCATATAGTAATCTGATGTTTTTCAAACTTGAAGTACGAAAATTTATAATGGATGAAACGTCAGGTATTATATGGACGATTTTTCAATATATATATATATATAAGTCAAATATAACAAAAAACAAGAGATAATTTTGATTGAATAACTCAGATATCTCATTCACCTTACAAGAAAAAATTATATACAAATTACAATTGCGCCTAATAAGACAAGTATTACTCCTACGGCAAGTAGTAAACCTAATAATACTACATATATTACATAATATTACATGTCATGGAATATTACAAAATATCTACATAAATAAGGTAAGTATGACTCACACCAACACTCCCCCTCAAGTTGGCTCATACAGATCACGAATGCCCAACTTGTCAAGTGAGTCATGAAATACTTTACTCGATACTGCCTTTGTGAGAACATCAGCTAACTATATATTCTTCTGAGTTGACAAAAGGGAAAGAGATAAGCTTAGCATCGAGCTTCTCTTTAATGAAATGTTTGTCAACCTCAACATGCTTAGCTCTGTCATGTTGAACTGGGTTGTGAGCAATATCCACCGCTGCCTTATTATCACAATACAAATCCATGGCTAGTTTGGGTTTAAATCCCAAATCACGAAATAAATTTCTCAACCAAAGTAATTCACAAACTCCATGAGCCATACCTCTATACTCTGCTTCAGCACTTGATCTAGCCACAACCTTTTGTTTCTTACTTCTCCAAGTAACAAGATTACCACCTACAAAAGTGAAGTAACCAGAAGTAGATTTTATATCCGTAACACAACCTGCCCAGTCTGCATCTATATAACCACTAATATCCAGATGATTATGCTTTGAAAACATCAAGCCTTTTCCAGGTGCAGACTTTAAATACCTCAGAATACGGATCACAGCTTCCATATGAGTTTCACTTGGATTATGCATGAATTGACTCACAACACTAACTGCATATGCAATGTCTGGCCGAGTATGTGAGAGATAGATTAATCTTCTAACTAACCTCTGATAGCGAGCCTTCTCTGTAGGAGTTTGATTAGGGTACTCAGCCAGTTTATGATTCTGCTCAATAGGAGTATCAACAGGTCTACATCCTAGCAGTCCTGTCTCTGTCAACAAATCAAGCACATATTTTCTCTGACACAAGAAAATTCCTGAACTCCCCATGGCAACCTCAATCCCCAAAAAATATTTAAGAGACCCAAGATCTTTCATCTCAAACTCTGATGCAAGCAGATCTTTTAATCTTTCAACCTCCTCTGAATTATCACCAGTAATTATCATATCATCAACATAAATAATCAAGGCAGTTAATTTACCTTCACAGCATTTCAGAAACAATGTATGGTCAGAGTTGCTCTGCTTGTACCCAAAACAACCCATACAAGCACATATTTTCTCTGACACAAGAAAATTCCTGAACTCCCCATGGCAACCTCAATCCCCAAAAAATATTTAAGAGACCCAAGATCTTTCATCTCAAACTCTGATGCAAGCAGATCTTTTAATCTTTCAACCTCCTCTGAATTATCACTAGTAATTATCATATCATCAACATAAATAATCAAGGTAGTTAATTTACCTTCACAGCGTTTCAGAAACAATGTATGGTCAGAGTTGCTCTGCTTGTACTCAAAACGACGCATAGCTTGAGAGAATCTTCCAAACCAAGCTCGTGGTGATTGTTTGAGTCCATACAAGGACTTATTTAACTTACACACAAATCTACCTCCTGTGCTTGCCTCATATCTTGCTGGTAGATCCATATAGACTTCTTCAGATAGCTCTCCATGTGAAAAGGCATTCTTCACATCAAACTATTGTAAAGGCCAATCTAGATTAGCTGCTAGAGACATCAACACTCGAACAGTATTAATCTTTACTACTGGAGCAAAGGTCTCCTCATAATCCACGCCATATGTTTGAGTATATCCCTTTGCAACAAGTCTTGCTTTATACCTGTTCACTGAACCATCTGCATTGTGTTTGATAGTGTACACCTATCTACATCCAACAACTCTCTTTCCTTGTGGAGGTGGCACCAACTCCCAAGTATTATTCTTCTCCAATGCCTCCATCTCTTCATTCATTGCTTGAGACCACTTGGGATCCTTGAGAGCATCCTGCACTTTACTGGGAACACATACAGACGATATTTGATTCACAAAAGAAGCATGGGATTTGGATAATCGGTGGGTGGATACAAAGTTAGCTATGGCATACTTAGACTTAACATCTAAACTTAGTTCATATTGACAAGGTGGTTTACCACAGGTGGACCTAGGAGGCAAAACATACACACTATCACCAATATCAGAGTTAGAAGAAACACCACTAACCTCAAGATTGGGACGCTCCTCAGGGATTAGTTGACAAGGGTTATCTATATCTAAGAGGGGTGGAAGAGCTTGGCCTTCTTGGAGGGTAGACAATTTGGCAATTGTCTCTTCTGTTTCAGAACTCGCAATGCTCTGTTTGGCAGTTGCATGGCGAAGGGTAGACGATTCAGCAATTGCCTTTTCTATTTCAGAACTCGCAATACTCTGTTCGGCAGTTGCATGGTGAATGGTAGATGATTCAGCAATTGCCTTTTCTGTTTTAGAAATCACAATGCTCTTTTCGACAATTGCCTTTTCTGTTTCTGCAGGAGTGTCATTGGCTTCAATGGCCTGAATTTTAATCCCACAAGACTTCTGTTCCAAAAAAGTGTGTTTCTCCCCCTGAAGTGAAGGATTGATGGGAGAAAAATAACATGCATCCTCATAAAAGGTAACATCCATGGTAACAAAAACTTTATGTGTAGGAGGATGAAAACACTTGTAGCCCTTCTGATTAATACTATAGCCCACAAAAACACACTTTAAAGCCCTAACATCGAGTTTGGACCTTTGATTCTTAGGAACATGGACAAACACAACACACCCAAAGACATGAGCAGGGAGATTAGAAAACAAAGGGACAGCCACATGATTTGAAAGGGCAGCATAGGGGGTTTGACCATTGAGAACAGAGGAAGGTAGCCTATTGATGAGATGACAAGAAGTGAGAATTGCATCTCCCCAAAGATACTTAGGCATATGAGCACTAAATAGAAGAGACCGAGCTATGTCAAGAACATGATGATTCTTTCTTTCGAACACCCCATTTTGTTCAGGGGTTTGAGGGCAAGTAGTTTGATGAATGATCCTATGAGAATGAAAGAATTGGTGAAATGGTGAAACTGAGAATTGACAAACTCCATCCCCCCCCCCCCCAATTATCAGAACGAAAGACTTTAATATTGGCTCCAAATTGATTTTGAACAAGAGCAAAAAATTCTTGGAAAGCAGAGAAGACTTCATATTTGTGTTTCAATAAAGCAACCCAAGTAAACAAAACATCAGAATGAATAAACAAAACAAACCAATGTTTTCCAGACAATGTTGACTCACGGGAAGCTCCCCAGACATCAGAATGAATAAGCTCAAAAGGAAAAGAACTCCTAGTAGTACTCAAAGGATAACTAGTAAGATGACTTTTAGCTAAGACACATGACTCACAATGCAACTTAGACTCATTAATGCCTAGAAACAAGGATGGCATAGATTTCTTCATGACACTAAAGGAAGGATGCCCCAATCTCCGATGCCATACCCATAATTATTCAACTTGATTAGTAACCCCAGTCGAAATCAAAGCTTCTTGGACTTCCTTCTCCAGCTTCATTCCGGCGAACATGCAATCGAGATGAAATAGTCGACCCCTCAGATAACCCCTGCCGATTATTTCCCTAATGAGGAGGTCCTGAAAAATCGCATACAACAGAAAAAATGTTACAGAACACCAAGATTGAGCTGAGGCACAGATATAAAATGATGAGAGAGATCAGGGACATAAAGAACATCATGTAGTGTCAAACAAGGGATGAGACGAATAGACCCTATTCCTAAAACAGGAAAAGAATCACCATTGGCATTGACAACAGAGGAAATAGAGGGTGGATTGAGAAAAAGAAAGAAACTACGGTCATAGGTCATATGGTCAGATGCTCCAGAATCAATTATCCAAGTATTGCCACCAGTAAAGCTAGAAATTTTTAAAGCAACTCCAGCCTTACCATTACCACCGCGACTTACGGATGCGGTAAAGTTGGTGTGATCTGGTTTTGTCACCGCATAGTAATCTTGGTCTTGACCAAGATGAACAACAGCTTTTCCCTTGGGTTTGTTGTTCTGATGTCAGGGCCTATCAAAGTAGCCTGCTGGAAAACCAACCAACCTGTAACAATTTGCTTTGATGTGGCTTGGATTCTTGCAGTAGTTACAAGTCAGATTTGAGGAGATCCTGGGAGAAACATCTTGATCTTTCACCATGGTGAATACGCATCGGAAGGAAAAAAACAACAAACTACTTGGAAATATAAGAAGGCAACGGTGATGAAATGATCAAAGGACAAGGAACAAATCTAAGCACAAAGAATAAGGGTCAAGGATCAAAGAACAATGAGTCAAAGTCCAGGATCGGATCTCCGCTTTGATACCAAGTCAAATATAACGAAAAACAAGAGATAATTTTGACTGAATAACTCAGATATCTCATTCACCTTACAAGAAAGAATTATATACAAATTACAATTGCGTCTAATAAGACAAGTATTACTCCTAAGGCAAGTAGTAAACCTAATAATACTACAGATATTACAGATCATGGAATATTACAGAATATCTACGTAAATAAGGTAAGTATGACTCACACCAACAATATATATATACACACACACACACACTTGCACCTAAGTGTTTGATTCTTTCATATGTACGTAGATTTATAATAATCAGGTCTAGAAACTAGATTTTCGGGTGTGAGACAAAATATTAAGAACACAATAGATAATGATAGCGAAGTTTAGACCAAAATTTGAGTGCTGATACTTTGAATCTTACGAAAGAAATGCAAGACAATATACCTTGATGATCTGTTTACCTAATTGGAATGAAGACAAGATGAATCAGGAACGGGGACAAGATGAATCAGGAATTAGTTCCGCAAATGAGTTATATTGCTAGGAGTCGTTTTTTTGTTTAGTTATGCTTGTCTTCGTCTGAGGTCATTTTCAAATTCTATGTGTATCCACGAGTATCTTGTATTAGTAGTAGATCGATCTCGACTATTTCTCCAATATACTAACGTAAGGTCACTAGACAACAGCCTTAGTATAAACGCATATGCTTTAATTTGAGGAGTTATATATAGTTTTGTTCTTGATGACTGCATATATTATTTATAACGTACGATGAGTCATTAGGAGTAAAATCTTCAATCTCGACTATTTCTCCAATATACTAAGGTCACTAGACAACAGCCTTGGTATAAACGCATATGCTTTAATTTGAGGAGTTATATATAGTTTTGTTCTTGATGACTGCATATATTATATATAACGTACGATGAGTCATTAGGAGTAAAATCTTCAATTATCGTCTTCCACACGCTTCAGTGAACGACTTAGCATGTAAATACATGCTAAGATCAAAGTTTGAAAAAATTGAATTCTAAAATGTTAACTAGGGAATTGACTTGGTCCATGTCTTTGCCATTTGGTTCAATTTCTATACAGTCTGAGCTCCTCAGTCCAAGATTATCTTCAAATCAAGTTCGTTGTTCAAGTAACTTTGTGTTCCATGTCTTTGCCATTTTGGCTCAATTTATATAGTCAGTCTTAGCTCCTCAGCCCAAGATTATCTTCAAATCAAGTTCGATGTTCAAGTAATTTGTGCTGCATGTGCAGCATATCATATCTGGTAATTGATTAGTCACATATACTATTTTGAGTTGATTAGCAGTCACATTATCTTTAACTAGGTGCTGGTGCGTGCAATTAGTTTTTATTTTATTTATCATGATTGGTTTATATTTTTATATTCGCTTATGTAATGTTTTGAAATTATTTACGCGTTCTACAATTTAATCGAAACTTCAACAGTTGTGGAGAAAAGTTATTCATGCAAAATCAAAAATACTTACAAAGATTGTAAAACTGACATAAAAATTATTTTACAAATACAACAGTAATTACTATTATCACACAAACACGAAGATTGATTATTAAATATGTTACCATCAATCAAAATTGGAGTTTGGTGTTTGGTGCTTGCGGTTTTGGATTCTGGTTGCTTCTTTTCTTTCTCCTGAACTTTTTCTTCTCTCCCTCACTCTCTGTAAATCATGGGCATACAGGGGAAAATCGGAGTTTGAAAGTTTCCCCAAGATGAACAGTAAATGGCTGCTCGCTTTATTAATAGAGATTAGGCACATATACTGTTTTTGAGTTGATTAGTCATAAATTTGCTCCAAGCTCATTCCTCTCTAAGCTTGGATTAGAAACGAAGCCCTTCCTTTCTAAAAGTAAAAGCAAGCTTTCCAACTCAACACGACAAACACGTACACCGTATATCATTTAACGTGAAAGCAATCTTCTATCCAAAAACAGAAGCCGCCAACTCCTTCCCTCTCTATAAATCAGAACAAATTTTTGTTGCAAGAACCAATATACAACACGTACAGCATTATTAAACAACCCTCCAACTCCCTCTTAAGTCTCTAGCGTTCACAAGTATCATCTGTTCCTTTCCCAAATGGGGGCTTCATCCAGCTCTTCATCCAAATCCAAGAACTCCACCCAAAACAAGGGTGTCAAAGACACTGCATTAACAGGAGTAGGCAACCTCATCAAGCTCCTCCCTACCGGCACGGTATTCTTGTTCCAGTTCGTCAACCCCGTTTTAACCAACAATGGAGAATGCAACATGTCCGTCAACAAGATTCTAAGCGCCATTCTCATTGTCGTTTGCGCCTTCTCTTGCTGCTTTGCTTCCTTCACCGACAGTTACACCGGCAGTGATGGACAAATTCACTACGGAATTGCAACAACAAAGGGTCTTTGGCCCTCAACCAGTTCTGGCTCTGTGGACTTGTCTGCTTACAAGCTTCGGGTTGGGGATTTTGTGCATGCCTTCTTTTCCTTGATCGTGTTTGCAGGGTTATCACTTTTGGATTCCAACACTGTGAGGTGCTTCTATCCTGCATTTGAGTCCACTGAGAAGGTTCTGCTCCAGGCGTTGCCCCCTGTAATAGGCACTATTGCTGGTACTATCTTTGTTCTGTTCCCTAATACACGCCACGGAATTGGGTACCCTTATTCAAGTTCTGATTCTTCACAAGACTCGGACCCGGAGGACTCCTAATTTCCATATACTACGTACATCCTATTGCATCCTAAGTTGATTCACGTACAAGAATACTCCTAGCTAGTTTGACAATTGCTAAGAATGAATGCATGGTTTGATCGGTTTGGCTTTCCCTTGTTTATACTTTCATCGTGTGTTTAGTAGTTGAAAGTTTGATTGGTTCCCTTCATTTTCATCCAATTGAGAGTATGTAACAATACCTGATTAAATTTTTATGAATTATAAGTTGATGTCGAGTACTTACGGAGATAAGTCTTATATGGTAGACCGTTGAAGCCTATTGATTGAAGCCAGGTTCTGCTTATGTTGCAGAGACCTTTAGATTTTCTTATTTGCCCCAGTAAAAGTCCATAATATGGAATTCAACAAGATCTACATTTTAATGAAAACAAGCATGGTTCCTCAAATAAATAAATAAATAAAACAGAAGCAACACAAGCATGAAGTTGTATTCTGAATTTCTGATAAATAATTTCATTGATTATAAAGGACAAGAACAAGAACAATAATACAATGAAATTATTGATCAGGTTGAAATTATTGCTTCAGAATAACACAGAAGCAACACAAGCATGAAATGTTCCCTCTTTGCTGAGGTTGTTGCTTTGTTAGCTTGATAGCTTTGTTAGCTTCTGTTTCTTGTTGTTTGCCTGGCTTCTTCTATATATTCATTCATTCACCAAAAAAAAGAAATAAAAAACGGATACAATCCTTGCAACTGCGCCCTTGCATCTTGCATGAAAAACAAACCAAAGTAAAGTTGAGATAGTTAACATCTGCAGTTATGCCAATGCAAAAACTCCTAACTCTAATTCTCCACGAAAACTGCTCCAAATTCCAAAAGTAAATTGCAACAAAACCCTTCTCACTAAGATACATTTTGCTAGAGATTCTTCTGTTACAGGTCATCTGTAAGGTCACAAACTTATGCTAACCATCCAAACCATTCCCACTCGCTTGAAGTTATCTTACATCACTGAACAACCCATCCAGAAGGTTAGAAGATGGATTATCATTTGCACTCTCGTCAAAGAAACCATTAGAATTCTGCTCTTTTCTAGACTTTCGCTCTTCAATTACAGAATCTGCTGTTTCTGCACAGAAACTTCGTCTTGTCTGCTTTGCAGGTTTCTCTGCCACAATGAACTTGTTCCCATCACGGGTTCTCTCAGGGAAGCCAGCCCAGACTGAAAGATAAAACATGGGTTAGAAGGTTCAGAAGTGGTGCACAATCAGGAACTTGAAAACAGAGAATCGAGTCCCTCACTAAAGGTACTAAAAACCTTAATTGTTCAAAAAATTACAAGCAGTGGGCATAGTCCAAAAGAAACTGCCCAATATTGTTTGTGTGTCCGCTAGGAACTTAAACTCAGAGTGCAATAATCAAATTTAAAAGGAAAGGAATATGCTGGCATTCATAGACTGGCATGCTAGTAGATCAATTTTGGTAATTAAGGAATTTGAGTAATCATCTAGAGTGAAGCTTGTTCCAATTGCTTAGTTAAGACTTAGAAGTTACAACTAAAGGAGGAACCTAACTCCTAAAATCACCTCTTCCTTAAAGGGGTAGTGAGAACTAAGTGAGAGGTGCGTACGAAGTTCAGATCATACGGTGATGGTAGTAGGGACTAGGAAGACAACAAGGAAAAACACACGAACAACCAGATCATTAGTATTTACGACCAAGAGTAAAAAAGAATAAATTAGTAAGGTGTTTTAACATCTTCAATCATAATATGCACACCAAATGGCATAAACAGAACCAATTCATATCATTATTGATAGGTTACCTCCAAACTGATGCAGGACAATAGAAGCTGCAACAGTTACATTCAAGGAAGCAGTGCCGTCCCCATACTGTGGGATATACACAAAGAAATCACATATCTCACACTCCTTAGCAGAAAGGCCTGTTCCCTACAAACAAAAAGGAGACCAAAGATTTAACCCAATGTAAGCTTCAATTGCAAATGCTTCCCAAATGAAGCTTAACTCAAACAATTCAAACATAGAACACCAAAAGCTAACTTGCACCCTTCTCAAACTAACAAAACATATCAAACAAACCCCATCAAGCAAATAATACCCAAGAACAAAAGCACATTACTTTACTGAGCTTGATGCCAATAGAAGATTAAAGGATAAAAATTTCCAACAAAAACACAAATGGGTACTTGTGAAATCGATAGTTTACCTCATTGCCAAGAAGAAAAGCAGTGCTTTTGGTGAAAGGGTGGTGATTGACCGGCATAGCATCATCAGTGATCTCAACGCCGCAAATATCACAATCTCTGTCCTAAAACCCATTCATAAACACTAAAACTCAATCGGCCACATACCCAAAAGGAGAGAAGAAGAAGACCAAAGAGAGAGAAGGGACCTTGAGGAATTGGCGGGCGTCTTGGAGAGAGTGAAAGTGGCGGAAGCGAACGTGGGAGGTGGAGCCGTGACTGCCGAAGGCGTTGAATTCTCTGCGGCCGACGAGAATGAGCTCGGAGACGCCGAAGGCGGTGGCGCTCCGGGCGAGTGTGCCCACGTTGTGCCTCTTGGCTATGTTGTGAACCACCACATAGCTCTCCACCACCATTTTTCACTTCACCGGGATTTCACCCGCCGCCTAGAGTCTATTATAAACTTATATAACACCCCTACGACGCCGTTTTCGTAGACATTAGTCTGCGTTATATTTTGTCAAATGTGACACCTCAAGGTCAAGGGTTTAAGTTGAAAAATAGCCGTACATGTCGTGTATCTTCACGTATCACTGAGATTAGACAGTTTTGAGTGCTAAATAACTGAATTCACATATAGACGGTTGAAATTGGGGCGAGTGTGCCCACGTTGTGCCTCTTGGCTATGTTGTGAACCACCACATAGCTCTCCACCACCATTTTTCACTTCACCGGCATTTCACCCGCCGCCTAGAGTCTATTATAAACTTATATAACACCCCTACGACGCCGTTTTCGTAGACATTAGTCTACGTTATATTTTGTCAAATGTGACACCTCAAGGTCAAGGGTTTAAGTTGAAAAATAGCTGTACATGTCGTGTATCTTCACGTATCACTGAGATTAGACAGTTTTGAGTGCTAAATAACTGAATTCACATATTTGTTGTATGTAGACTTGCATCGCCGTGTATACAAGAATATTGTTCGGAGAACTAGTTGATTGGTTTCACATTAGTTCTATTTTCAACATATCTCTTGTCTGTTACTTGAAATTCTCAAGAACAACTTCATTTTAGCCTCTATGCTTAGGTGACAAGATTCAGTGACTGCAGTTTCCATAAAGAAAGAGTTATTTAGTTATTTCTATCGATTTGGTGTTAAACCAATACATATGAAATGAAACACATTTAGAACAAAATCTTCTACAAAGGTAAACTTAGGGACATGAGGTACACCCCAAACACAACAATGGCTAAAAGGGTCAAATCTATGGACTCTCCATGCACATTACTCAACAGCAAAGAACCAGATTGATTAATAATAATAAACACATGGATCTAGGGGTCATCATTTGGCCCTTCGGCCATAAACCTGCCCTAAGCCCGCCCAGTCCATAGGGCCAAAGCCTGACTCGGTCCTAGCTTTAAGGCGGGCTAGCCCGACCCTTTCTCAAATAAGGTAGGGTATGGGGTATGCAAATGAAACCCGGCTCGGCCCTTTGGCCCGGCTAGTTTGAGCCCGTTAGGGCCAAGCCCTCTCCGACCCTTTAAACCCGCCCAATTAAGCCATAATTATTTTCTATTTTTTTAATATATATTCTCTTTTTTCTATAACATGCAACTTATCTCTTTTTTGTAATTGATTTCCTAAGGTTTATTTTCTTTAGTTTTTGTTTCCTTTGTTAAACAATAATTAATTTTGGGAAATAGTTTTTTTTTTTTTTTTGGGCCATGACCACTTACCCAATTTTAGTCTAAAAATTACTCATTTGCTCCACTAAGAGTTTTTTAACCCCATTTACCCAATCTAATATCTATTGACAGTATTGTCCTCATACTCTCTCTCTCTCTCTCTCT
>BDJD01004703.1:13584-25216 GCA_002564525.1 Rosa multiflora | reverse complement strand
AATGCCAATATGATTCTTTGACTTGCTGGTGGCAACATTTAGATTACGAATGAAAGGTTCCATACAAAGAATAAAAATATAGGGGGAAAGAGGATCACCTTGCCTAATTCCTCTAGAAGGGGCAAAGTGACCCTCTTGCTTACCATTAATCAGGATGGAAAAGGTAGTGGAAGTAATACAATTCATAACACTATCTATCCACTGTGAGCAAAACCCAAATCTGTGAAGGCAAATGCATATATAATTCCAGTCTAAATAATCGTAAGCCTTTTCTAGATCCAGTTAAAGCCATGGCCCCAGAATTAGCTTTTTTCTTATTGAAAGAGGAAAACAGTTCGTGAGCAATCAATATGTTATCAGTAATATTCTTACCAGGTGCAAAAGCTCCCTGGTTTTTAGAAATGCAATTCTCTAGTAGGGCTTCAGTCTAGTGACCAGAATTTTAGAAATGATCTTGTAAGAAACATTACACAAGCTTATTGGTCTATAATGATTGACAATCTCAGGAGCATCAACTTTAGGAATCAAAGAAATATTAGTATGATTAATAGGCTGTAGGGAGGTATTATTTTGAAAGAAATCAATAACCATCTTACTAATTTTATCCTGAACCAGATTCCAATGTTTCTGGTAAAAGAGAGCATGAATTCCATCAGGACCCGGTGCCTTAGGACCCCTAATAGCAGAAACAGCCGAATGGATTTCTTCCAAAGTAACTGGTTTCATAAGAGAGTCATTGTCTGAGTTTCCAATAATAGGTTCAATAACCTTAGTAAAATTAAAGGTTGTCTGCACATCAAAATAGCTAGAAGCTTTAAATCTATCCCGGAATTCTTGAACAAAAACCTTACTAATATCATCATGACTATCAAACCAATATCCCAGATTGTTTTTAATCTTAAGGATTTTGTTCATGCCTTTCCTAAGAATTTGGTATTTTTATCCCCTAGGGCCAACCAATTGGCTTTTGCTCTCTATGCCCAATAAAGTTCTTCTGTTTTCTCCAACTGTAAGAAAGAGTGGGTGAGACTCAGAACCTTGTTTTGCAAAAAATTGGAGGTAGGAAACATCATTAACTGGTTCTGGTAAAAACTAAGATCACGCTGTAAACTATTGAGGTTCCTGAAAAGGTTTCCATATTGCTCCTTGCTCCAAAAGGCCAGTTTGTGGGTAAAAGCACCTGTAACAGTTAAGAAATTTTTAAAAGGGTCATTATCATAATCCACATTCCAAGACTGTTTAACAATGTCAACAAAATTAGGTTGATCAAACCAAATCGCTTCAAGTTTAAAAGAGCGAGCTTTCAGTTGTTGTTTTGAGCAAGTACTAAGCAAAATGGGACCGTGATCTGATCCCACAATTGGCAGATTCTGGAGATAAAAGTTCTGGAAATTTCAGACCAAACTAGGGTTAGCAGTAACCCGGCCAAGTCGTTCATAAATAACTGTCTGATCTTGGTGTTTATTTGACCAGGTGAAGGGAATTCCTTCAGCTCATAAAGAAATCATATTTAAGCTATTCATGAAGTTAATGAAATCTTGCATGTAAATATTATACGGAGGTAAACCTCCACACTTCTCAGAAGCAGAAACAATGTTGTTAAAGCACCCATTAAAATCCAAGGATCTCCATTAATAGGTTGCAAAGAAATAACATCATTCCAAAGTTGAATTTGTAGCTGTTTTTGAGGGAACGCATAAAGAAAAGTGACAAACCAATTCAAATTTCTTACAAAGTCTGTGATACTGCAATGAATAAAACGGTCATGGTAATGAATAATAGAAAGGTTAACAGTAGAAGAATTCCAAAGTAAAAAGAGTCCACCGGATTGTCTATCAGAAAGCACATAGTCACGCTTATCAAAATAGAAAGCAAAACAAGAAGAAATTTTATTAACCTGACTAATGTCAGGTGTCCTGGTATCTACAACAAACAAAACATCTAGCTGCAGTCCAATCACATAGTATTGAAGCTGAGCTAGAAACCCAGGCCAGGAAGTACCCTGGCTATTCCAACTTAGTCATCGCATGGCTTAACAGAGTGGTTGGAGGTTGATCCTAAATCTTGGCTCTCACTAGTTTCCATAAGTTCTAACATCTGCCTAGTTCATTTTTTAGGGCTCGAGGCCACAGGACTGGCACCACTAGAGCCAAGAACATGGAAATTAGCCTCATCTTTCAACAGAGCATCAATATCCCCAAATTTAGGGACTTCAAAACCATCAAGGTACTGATCCACCTCCTGAGAGGAGTCCGAGGAGAGAACAACAACATCCTTCTGTTTGGCCGTAGCAAGAACGGGTATAGCAACCGCAGCAACCGAAGTACCAGCAACAACATCCTTAAAAGAGACACCCGGGAGAACGACATTTGACCCTTTAAGATTGGCAGTATTGGGACCTTGTTTTAAAGCACCATTTTTTGGGAAAAACTGCCCTTTCCCCTTTCCCCTTTAAGAAGCAATCTTCCAAGAACCATGGCCTTGATCTGGATCCTGATCTCCAGAGTTTGCAGAAAAGGTTCTCGTATTGGTTCCATAATTTCCCGCATCATAATAATTAAACATTGGTTGCGGGAAGATGATTGAGATATCATTTGACAGTAGAGGCTTAATGAACTCATTATTAGCCAGGTCTACTAGATAAACTGCCTACTCATTCTCCATTCTTTCAACCATGAAGAAATTGTCCTTAATATTTCTTCGAGGACAGACGTGATTCTTTTGGCGGTAGAGGCCACATCTAAAACACACCTCGAAAATTACTTCACAAGAGACCAATACAAAAGTTGAGGACTTACCATCAGGGTTATTAACCAAGACCGTCCTTTTCAGAGGATAGCGCAGATCTAGCTCAATCTTGATCCTTGCAAACATTGTTTTTTTGCCTGATAGGGTGAGCTCATCAGCCAGAACAAAACTACCAAGATACTGTCCTAGGTACTTGAGGGAGGACTCATTCCAATGAGGTAGAGGCAGATTAGGTAGTCTAACCCAGACCATTAAGCGGTCGATAACATTGGTTGTGGCATCAAACTCTGGAGTCCACCGTTGGATCCAGAAAAGCCTTCTCCTAATGTACCAAGGCCTATTTTGAAGGATGAAGAGGACATCATCTTCATTGTTAAACTCAAAACAATACCAATTGTTTGCCAACCCAGTCATATTGATGACTCCCTTAAGGTTATACCAGAGTTCCGAACACTTGCTGAGAACAACATCTGGAGAGACTAAGGCTCCAAATATTTTCCCCACAAGACTAAACCTGGAATAGTAGTTGTTGAAATCAGGTGGGGGTGGTGGCATATCAACTTGGACAGCAAACCTATCAATATTGATGGTATTATCTCCTATAACCACTGGGATGGACTCAGATCTAATCTGGTTACTAGGAAAAGGGAAATATTGGCGAGCTGGGATAGGTCTTCTAATGCCAGCAGCTAGCTGTGCTTGAGAAGCGGGGTTGAAAGCCATGATGTGGGTGGATAAGAGGATGATAAGTAGAGAGAGGGCAGTGTGATAAAACAGGGTAAAAGCCAGGTAATTTATACTGGGGAGGGACCTTGGAGGCCACACAAAGTTGCTTCCCCCCACGAATCGGAAATTGGAATTCAAGAAAGTAGAAACATAAGGAAAAACAAGAAGCAAAAAATCTAGACTTAGAAAAACAAGAAACACAAAAAAGATCAAATGTCTAAGCAGCTCGGGGCAAACACCAAGACCAATTAAAACACAAGCATGCCAAACAAAAACAGCACAGGGGGAAAAAGCAGAGGCTAAAAATAGGATAAGAATTACTCCCTGGGTTAATCGAGATTGCAGAAGTGAAAAGTAGAAATCTTGGGACGGAAGGTGAAAAGGTTCGCAGACTTCAGTAGCAATCAATGAAGAAACCGAATGGTGGGGAAAACTCGAAGGAGCAGATTCACCATCCAAATTCAATCGATGTCATGTAAAAGGTGTTGTTGTAGGGGTATGATTAACGTCGTCTTCATGTTCGGCACCAACATTGGGTTCATGAGGACAACGTCAGCCACATGGACGAAAAGGTTAAATAATTCCAAGTAAGAATCATGCCAAGAGCTAATCCAGATAAACTATTAAACATCATTGTTTCGGTCTAATCCAAATTTCTTGGAAATCAATTTCTTGGTAGCATTAAGGCTCAGAAATCTTAATATTAGTTTTCGTGGAAGCATTGACTCCGAAACTAATCCGTTCTTGTTTCTCCTTTTTGGATTTCAAACTTGAACGAGCTCAATTTTACTCCATTGGATTCTACGGGCATGAGATATTTATTGCCTATAATCCAAGAGCCCTGTTCTAAAGGAACCGCTCAAGACTCACAAACTGAGATAGATAATTCCAGGGCACTTACCCTGATGAAGCGCCACATGGAGATGGCACTCCAATTTGAGTACATGAATGAGGATAGCGCTAGAAACCTTTTGGTAGCGCTTCGTGAATATTTTAACAACATTCACAATTTTCCGAACTTAGAAGCATGATGGAATTATCTCTACTTCCCTAACTTTGACAAAGTTATGGAATATGGTTCGGAAGCTCTCCGCATCAGACATTGATGCATGCATGTGAAAAACTATCACAGAAGAACAATTGATTGAGAAAACCCTCAATACCATCCCTGTCTATGCCATGAGGTCCTCTGATTTATTCTAGACTCATGTAAACGCAAGATGGATCACAAATTTCCATAAGCTAATTGGAGCATGTGTTGAAAGGCACCAGTTTCAGGTCAAGATGGCCGAGTTGGTATAAGACACCAGTTTCAGGTACTGGTCTGAAAGGGCATGGGTTCGTATTCCATTCTTGACACCAAGAAAAACACGTTATCAGCACGAAGCATTTACAATCAGAAACAACAATCACTTCTAAAGATTGAAGTGAATCAAATCCGATCAGAGGATAATGTACCGGACTTATTCACTAAGTTGTTATCAAAATCCACCTTCGAGAAACATATGAAGAGCCTCGGATTGAAAAAATTTTCCGAACTTCCATGATTGTAGCTATTAGGGAGAGATGTCGACATCAGGGGGAGGAATGATGTCTACATGATCGATCTCGAAGAGTGAATGACGTGTTGTGCTCTTTTTGTCCTTCGACCAGGGTTATTTTTGTCCCACAAGGTTTTTATTACCTGGCAAAATTTTTAACGAGGCAACGATCAAAGCGTCATCACCAAGTTTGAGCAGCACAAGAAGGAGTGTTGAAGGATATCGACATTGAGTGTGCCTCTTCAAACTAGGGTTTAGTTTTAGAGTTATAATAGGAGAGAATGTTCTAGATTTCCTAATTATATTTGATTCTATTTCCTTGTATGACAAAATTATGTAATTTGTAAATCCTTATATAAAACACACCTATTATCAATAATAGAACACACACAATTCTCCCATCTATTCTCTCTGCAATTCCATTTTCACTACAACACAACCCACTTTTTCCAAAACTTTTCACCCTCCCAACAAATATTGTTTCCACGAACTACTCGATCAGTAACATCGATCCATTCGATCGTCGATCTTCTCTTAACTGGAGAAAGCTGGCCGGCTGGCCCGTGACGACAAAATCCAATCCATGTTTTGTTTCCGCTTTTTCAGGATCTATTTTTGATTTGATTCACATGTATTAATTACATTGCAAAACTCCATCAGGTTTTCTTGAAATGCTGTGTCCACGTGTAATTATTGAAGTGACGCTGGTTTGGCTGAGACGGAGGTAGAGTACGTTTGAAGCTAGCTAGCATTCCCCTACTATAATATATATATATTTTGGGATACCATCCAACCTTCACTTCCAAGCCCGACGAAGGTTGCACCGTTGTAGTCAAATGCAACACTTTCGGGGTAAGTATAGACAGCGAAATATCATAGTGAAATATGTTATATATGGAGAACATTGGGGAAAAAAAAGTCGATATGAATTTGTAGTATGCTTCAGAAACGAAAATCTATAGGAGAATGGATTTCGATCAATCAATTGGCATAACTTCGTAGACGTGGAACTAGATAGCTAAGCTATCGTGTACGCTTTACACCTTCCCATTAATTTCTGAGTGCCAAAATATTCATTTCCGACGAATTATATAAGTTTAAAGTGGAGACGTCCCTCAATTGCCAACAAAATCAGAGTTAGATCGTCATTCTTTTTAATTTCCAACATGAATGGTTTCGACTTTGTTATTACTCCAATCAATATAATTCATATACCTATAATATTGTAAAGGGAAATGATTAGTTACTCAATTTCAGCTTAAAAATTGCTTACTTGCTCCACTAACAGTTTTTTAACCTCATTTATCCAAAACACTCTAAGAGATTATTTCCCTAATACCTAATTAATTCTTTTTTTATTATTTTTATTTATTTTTAGGACTTTTTTGCCCTCTCCTTCTTTCTCACTTAGAGAGAGAAGTCATCATCCACCTTGCTGTGCTCCGGTGACCAGTGGCCGTCCATGGTCTCCTGCAACTGGTGACCGGATTCCCACGACCGGTGACCGGAGTCCGGCGTCCAGTGACCGGAATCCGACAACCAGTCATTGGAATCCCAAATCCAATTGCCGGACTGGTGACCGGATTCGGGTGTATGATTTTATTACCCCCCAATAATCTTATTATTTCCCCCCAATAATCATATTATTGCTCCCTAATAAACTTGTTATTGGGGATCAATAATAAGTGAAAAATGAAGATGTTTTGAATTTTGAAAGCTTTCGGAGGTTTATCCAAATAAATAATAAGATTATTGCCCTAATAGACATTTTATTGCCTCTTAGTAATCTTATTATTGCCCTCCAATAATCATATTATTTGCCCTCAATTGAATTGCATAAACTTCCAAAATCAAAATGAATACACTGCAGACACAATTGATCAATTTAGGGCTAAATACTAGTTAGTACCCTGTGGTTTAGGTCCAAAATCAATTCAGTCCCTGGACTTCTAATTTCATCAAAAACACCCCTGCACTTTCAATTTTGATCTAATAGATCCAATTTGTTAGTTTTCCAACAATTGAGTTATTTAACTTGTTAATGTGGCTCATATATGGCTTATGTTTTATGATGTGGTGTCGAGGTGGTCTACATAGTCAATTTAGGAGTGAGTCTTACTAATAAAAATAAATAATTTTTCAACAAATAATCCAACTATAACTTGAACCCATAACAGAATATTAACGAATTGGACCTATTAGATCAAAATTGAAAGTGCAGGGGTGTTTTTGATGAAATTAGAAGTCCAGGGACTGAATTGATTTTGGACCTAAACCACAGGGTACTAACTAGTATTTAGCCCTTTCTATTTATTTATGTTATATTGTAAACAAACCCTTTATTTTTATTTGATGTGACTGAACTTGAGACTGTTATTCCCAAGCTGCCTATGTATCCTTCCAATGAAGGAATCAAGTCATCATGTAGTTCAAGGATTTATGGAAGATGTGAATTTTTTTTTTTTTGTCCTTTTTTTTGCTTGTGCCGCCCTTTCGGGTTTTCAACTCAACGGAATTTTTTTTCTTGTGTGCTATGTGCAGTTTAGGCTCATGTTGGCTATATGAGCGTCTTCTTATGCTCTTCAAGCATAGTACTTCTTCAGGAACTTTCCATTTATGGGTCCAATTCTGAGGCCATCTTCTGCCACAATTTTGTAGGCTCCATTGGTGTAGACTTCGCTGACAACATAAGGTCCAACCCACTTTGACTTGAATTTAGGACCAGTCTTGTGTGTCATGATGATAGGTCTGCACACGGCAAGCACTAGGTCACCAACTTGAAAGGATCGGGGTCGAACCCCTTTGTTGAAAGCTCGTGACATTCGAGCTTGGTAGCATTCCAAGTGCTGTTGCGCGTTAAGTCTTTTTTCATCTAAGTCTTCTAACTCCTGAAGGCGTAACTTGACATTCTCTTCATTAGTCAGTCCTTCTTGCAAAGCAATCCTCATAGATGGAATTTGCTTCTCCAAGGGTAAGACAACTTCAACACCATATACAAGGGAGTAAGGTGTAGGTTTCGTGGGAGTTCTATATGTCTTTCTATAGGCCTAGAGCGCCTCGCCCATTCTTTCATGCCAATCCCTTTTTGTTTTGCTGACAACTTTCTTCAAAATATTACACAATGTCTTGTTAAATGCTTCAGCCAACCCATTGGCCGGGGCGTTGTACATAGAAGAGAAGTGTAGCTTGAAGTGATATTTCTCACAAAGTTTCTCCATGGAATTATTGGAAAAGTAGTTGGCATCATCTGTAATGATGCAGCGGAACACCATATCGTTGAATGATATTCCCTTTGATGAAGTCTATAACGTTTTCTTTCTTTATTTCCTTAAGCGGCACCGCCTTTGCCCACTTTGAAAAGGAATCCGTAGACGCTCGAATGTATGAGTGACCGGCGGAGGATTTTGGAGTGATGGGCCCTACAGCATCAAGTCCCCACACATCGAAGGGTAGGAAGCAATCGTTGGATGCAATGGCTATGGTGGTTGATGGATGAATTTTGCATGAAACTGGCAAGCTTGACACCTTTGTGCATACTCCATGAAATCTTTAACCATGGTGGGCCAATAGTAACCCATCCTCTTTAGTAGCTTGAAAATGGAGCGTAGGACCTGACTGGTGAGCTCCGCACACTCCTGAATGAGCTTCCTCCATAGCCTTAGCAGCTTTGTCTTTCCCCAGACATTATGAAGCAATCCATCGAATGATCGTCAATAAAGAGTCTCCTTGTAGTAGAAGAAGCGTGGTACTCTTCGTCTTATGTCCGAGCGTTGCTTTGGGTCATCAGAATGCTTATTTCGCTTGAGGTAATCAATCAATGGGTACCTCCAGTCATCAACATCAATCATGTAAACAAAGACAACATTGGAGTCTTCATGCCAAATCTCAGAGATTGTAGGTATGACCCACCGTTGGCAGATTGGAAGGTGTATGATTTCATCCTTTGATAATGCCAAAGTTGCTGCTAAGTTGGTCAAAGCGTCAGCCATTTGATTTTCTTTTCTTGGCACATGCGTTAGTGTGACAGCATCAAAACCCTTTAAGAGTTGTGTGGCGAGCTGAAAATAAGGAACTAAATCCTCTTTCTTCACTTCATAGATAGTTAGTAATTGATCAACTACTAACTTCAAGTCTCCATACACCTCTAGATTTGAGATTTTCATTTTAGCTGCGATTTGTAGTCCCATAATTAGCGCTTGGTACTCAGCAACTGTTAATTTCTAAGATTTGAGCGGTAGCCCAAATCTCGGTTAACGCTGGTTTGGTGGGCGGATCGCTACTTGTGATGTTCTCAGAGCTTCCTCTATCTGTCAAGTAAAATACAAAGGGTGTCAGAGGGAGACCGCATTGGGCGGTCTTCTGTTCTCCGATGCCTAAGTTAGTCAATGTGTTTGTGTTGACAAACTAACAGTAGGTAAGTAGTAAATGCTTAATTAATGAGGAGAGAGGAGTGGACCTTTTATAGGTGGGGAAGAGTCTGATCTCTTCCCTGCTTTCGATGTGGGACTGATAGGGTTCAGTTCACAGCTTCTGATGCTTCAGCAAGGCTATCTAGGCGCGGCGTGTGACGGCGCGTTAGCGGTGATCGGGGGGTAAGCTGGGGCTCAGGTGCTAGCCCTCCTGGCGGTGTTTTCGTAGGTTACACCGTTGATGGTCGTTGATACAGCTGGCAGTATTATGAGCATGGCACATTATAGCTAATTATGCTTGGCAAATGCTCATGTAAGTACAAGTCCCCAGTCAAGGAGGGAAATCTTGGTTGGGGAGTTGCCTAGCTATTTGAAGTGTTACTTCTTCTAGACTTGCGATAGCATAATTAGTGTCAGTGCGTTGTCAATCATGGCCCCCACTCCCCGGCTAAGACAGTCCTCTGTTTGGCCGGCGTATTGTTTGATGAGGGGATTTGCGCTGAGCCGCGGGTGTTGGGTAGCGAGCTCAATCTTTGATACTCGAGTGGCGGGGGTCAAAATGCCTGATCAGGGTCGTCGAAGACTGTTGATGTGTCCCCTTGTCCCGGAAAAACGAAGCTCGACTACAACGCCATGTGGCGGTCGTTGTCAAGATGAAGTGTTGCCTCGAGATTTTCCGCTGGTAAGAGTCCCTCTGCTGATAGAAAGTGGTAAGAAGTGTCGCGGGGACCTTCTTGGTTGAAGCTCCGCGAGTGGTATTGTACTCAACGGAGACTACTATGTTGCAAGATGAAATGGAGAAGTCCCGCTAGCGGTGTTGCGCTTAGCGAACACTATCTCGCTTGCAAGATTAAGAGAAGTTCCACTAGCGGTGTTGCACTTAGCGAAGACTCTCTGTGACGTCCCGAACCTAAATTTACCAGTTTACAAGTCTTTTGATGGGTAAACGACATTTACATTTAATTTTTGGCTCCTTTTTGACATTTTGGGGGGGCCCTAAAAGTTGACTTTTTGTTCGTGTCAAAATTTGAGAAAATTTCCTTCATGAAAGTTGTAGTGGACGTTAAACCGAGCGTGTGCATATGTGGTACGTAAAAATCGGAGTTCGTATGCAAAAGTTATACGCGAAAATGTGAAAGTTACTGTTCACAGTAAGTAGTATAAATTTGAATTTCTACTGTTAGCCGGTAACTTTTCTTTTTCTTTCTCTCTCTCCTTCCCCGCGTTTTCTGTCTCTTCTCTCGCATCACTCTTTCTCTTCGGCCTCACCCCTGCAACTTCCTCCTCCGGCCACCTGGGAACGTGAGGCAGGCACCGTTGGACTCCTCTGCCCGTACCCAACCTCCCCACGGTGGTAGATCACGACGTCTTGGATGGAAAATGGCGCACCAAGGCCGAGAAGTTTACTGTAGCAAGTGACCATTGACCTCAATTCCGGCCACCTCCGGCGACAAAGCCAGGCTTTTTAGAAGCGTCTTGAGGCGTACTTGAAGCTCCCCAAATATCTTGAAGCGATTTGCAGCGTGGAGCAAGAAAGCATAATTAGAAAATTTTACTCTACTTCGGTTTGCTTAATTGTTCGGCCACTTAGAGGTATTTTCTGACTTGGCCACAGTTATGAAAGATTCTTAGAATATTGAGTTGTTGATGCTGGTAAAATTTGGTAGCCAGATATGGTGGTTGACCGGCGGCGCGTGGGCCAGGCCCAGCTGCCTGTGGCTGAGTTGTTTTGGTCTATTGACTAGTATATATTGTTATGAATTTATGGATATGTGTTTGGTGGAAATTGGAGGAGGTTTGGATATTAATCAGAATTTCCGAAGTTCAATAGTTTGGTTATTGGTTTATGAGAAATTCCACTATCGGATTTCTCTCAATTTTGCCCTAGAAACCTTCAATTAATGAATTGGTACTAATGGTGAAGTTTGGGTTAAATTGGAGAAGAAATGAAAATGTTGATTTATGAGGATTTGATGTGGGAATTGTATTTAATTTCCGGATTGTTATTTGCGAATTATAATTGTGTACAGGGCGACGTGCCGAGCTACTGCTCGACGTAGGAAACCGGTAGCGTGGTCGCCTAAATAGTACTGTGAGTGGACATTTATTTTAAATTAATTGTGCATGCAGTATATTAGCATTTTCCGATTGAGATTTAATTTATAATTTGAATTATTGAGTTTTATGGTTTTATGAGATTTAGTTTAT
>BDJD01004698.1:0-16276 GCA_002564525.1 Rosa multiflora | reverse complement strand
ACCATCACTTTCTACGGCATTACACAAGAACTTTCAGAAACACCTCTACTTTTATTGTAAGATATAGTGAAGTATTTGAAGTTGGATAGCTAGAGTCATGAACTTCAGGGTTGAAAATCTTGGCATACTGATCTGATATTTTGTGAAAGCTTGGAGTGTATCCCACATTAAGAAAATGAAGCCTTGCATAAGAGCTGACAAGTTTCTTGGGTTTCTCCACTCATTTACAATGGGTTTTGGGTAGATGCCTCTTTTTTACATTGCATCAGAACAGGTAATTCACATGCTAGGCTATGTTCTTCAAATTACCCACATTAAAGTTGTAGAATTGTTTGGCTGGAGTCACCCACAAACGTGAGAATGGTGTGAGAGTATGGAATGTTTCCCCACAATGGGAAAATAAAGCGGTGCATAGGGAGCTTATAAAGTCCTCTGTCTCTCTTCTCAGTTGATCTTGGTGTGCATGCCTAGAATTCTGCAGTTTTTATTTTATATTTCATTGGATGCAAAATGTTCTATAAAGGCTACTAAACAACCACTAGGTGCCTAGCATCTGCAAAATATATCTGAGTTTAGTTTCATTCGTCCAAGCTCACTCATGGTTGACAATACTTTCTAAAAGACTTGGAGCATATTATTGTCCAACATAACATGCTATGAAACAACAAGCAAAAATGAAGAATACCATTTTTGAGACAATTAGCAGGGTGATCCTAGATGACTAATTGACATTTAATTCTTGAAAGTCATCTTAAATTCTTTGCATTTGGTTGCATCCCACATGATTACTGACATCTGTCATTGTTGTTTTAACATTCATCCAGTTTTGGCAAAGACATGCAGGTATCTTGATATGTGGATCACTAATTTGGTAATGCAGGACTTAACATGAATGAGAATGGAGTTGTGATAAAGAAAATGGAAAACTGGGTCTATTTTGTTTCTAAGAACCTTTTACACGTTAGATTACCATGAACAGTATCAAGTATAATGAGTAAATTGTGTACCATATTATGGGGGCTATTGTCTGCAACTCAACCTTTAATCCTCTGTCCCCCCCTTCCTTTTATTGGAAATTTGTAATTCAAATTTGGTGAAGACTGTGTTATATACATTTGTCTCCAGTGAGTGTGTCATTTTAAAACAACTATAGGTTGCCTATAACAATGGCATGGCAGTGTATGTAATGTACTAGTTCTTATGTCTATTGCTCCTCTCATAAGCAGTTTCCTTTCTCTTCTTGTTCTCTCCTTTCTTAATTTCTCTATGGTTGGCATTGTTACATGAAACATTCTAGCATATGTTATTGGTTTCATAATGCATGTTAAGCTTTATAATTGTTTCATTGTAGTTTTTGTTACAATATGATCTTGCAGATGTCTGAGCCCACTGTAGTCAGAAATCTTCAGTTCAAGGGAAAATTCCTTCAGGATATCTGAATTCCATTTTTGAGTTAACTGGAGACTGGCTTCAAGATGCTGCAGAAACATAATATCTTTTTGTTGATGGTTTCTTCATTTCATTGTACATTTTGTACAACAACAACTCCATTAATTTTGCGAGACAAAGTGCGGAAATCTGTTTCATCTCGTTGGGATCAGCTGTATTGTCTAGGTTTTTGTTTTTTTTGGGTGGTGTTATTGACACTTTTTTTCTCTATTCACACACGCTTCCTACTTTTCTATTTCTTTGATTCATTTTTTTTTACTACAAATTACCCTCCCTTGCAATTATGTTTCCTTTTCTTTTCTCTTTTTTCCATTTGACAAATCAATCATCCAATTGAAATTCATAATCTTTGTTTCTTTTTTCTAATTAACCTCACTTAGGGTTAGATTTTAACTAGAGGAGGATCCATCATTGAGTCACCACCCGATCGAAATTTCTAAACTTTGTTTCTGTGGCTTTGCTTGCTGGTTTTGGCCTTTTGGTTTTTCTAATACGGGTATCAAGGTTTGATGTGGCTGGCAAGGCGACACATGGTTGAGAGACTATCCCCACTTGGAAACTCCGCAGGTTGCGTCGGATGATTGACTTGCCGAATAGAGGGATATATATATATATATATATATATATATATATATCAGGGCCCT
This sequence comes from Rosa multiflora, assembly GCA_002564525.1. Classification (NCBI taxonomy): domain Eukaryota; kingdom Viridiplantae; phylum Streptophyta; class Magnoliopsida; order Rosales; family Rosaceae; genus Rosa; species Rosa multiflora. Next base: position 14,183 of record BDJD01004698.1, on the reverse strand, counting down.
TCCACTAAGGGAGCCATTTTTTGGGTCTTTTATAAGGATAGACATTAGGCAAACTTTTCGATTATATTTCTGCATCTCAACCGTTCATTTTTTAGGTCCTAATGTGTAGATCACTTCTGCAAATTTTCAGCCAAATCAGTGATCATTAAAGCATCCAAAACTGCAATTTACACGAACGGACCGAATCTGTAGAACCGGAACCGTTCGTGTTTATGATGGTAAATTGCAGTTTTGGATGCCTTAACGATCATCAAATTGGCTCAAAATTTGCAAAAGTGATCTATACTTATGACCTAAAAACTGAACGGTTGAGATGTGAAAATATGATCGAAAAGTTTGTCTAATGCATATCCCTAGAAAAGACCAAAAAAATGGATCCCTCATTAGAAGGGCCCTGTATATATATAGACACACATACACATATAATGGCAATGGAGGCTAATAAAGGTAATTTGTAAAAAAAGTTTGAATTAAAGTAATTAAATATATATATATATATATATATATATGGAGTGTGTGAATAGAGAAAAATAGTGTGTCAATAACAGCACCTTTTAAAAAAAAAATTGTAAAAACTCAACAACTATCTTTTCTCATTTGCACAATACGGTGGAACCTTATCATATGAAGATGGACAACTATAGATAGCATTACATACTCTAATGTCTTGTTTGGTTTATGGAATTGAGGGCTTCGGAAATGAAATTTATTTATTTTCTATGTTGGTGTGCACAAGGAAAGCAACAACTTTGCTTTAAGAAGGGAAAATATAGGGGAAAGTGAATCTTCATCCTCCAAATGATTCATTTTCCCTTCCACTTTCCCAACATTAAATGTGCATTAATTACATAATAAAAATATATTTATAACCTTATTAACACTTTTATTTGGAATGTTTATGATTTGTGTAGCAATATATTTTAATATATGATGATAAAATGAAATATTAGTATGATCTAGTTTCATTTCCTTCAGCAAACCGAACACTAAAATGAAAACAAATAGGCCTAGGATTAGTTCGGATCTTGTTAAAATTGCAAGGAACCGTCACCGAAACTGTTGTTAGGAAATCGGTTCGGGTTTGAGGTAAAAATTCCCAGAACCAAATTGGAGAGAGAGAGAGAGAGAGAGAGAGAGAGAGAGAGAGAGAGAGAGAACTGAGATAGGTGAGGGATCGTATAAGTGAGGAAAACTTAGATGGGTTTGAAGGTTTAATTTGGGGATGAAGAATTGATCGTGATTTCTGGGTATGAAGATGAGTTTGAGATGGGATGAGAGAGTTAATCTCCTGTGGCCTAGCTTATTTTAGAGAAATAAGCTCAGTCAAAGGACTAATTACAAACGCATGATGAGTTTGAGATGGGATGAGAGAGTTAATCTCATGTGGCCTAGCTTATTTTATGAAATAAGCTCAGTCAAAGGACTAATATAATTACAAAACAACACATGTACTTCGGTTCCCAGAAATTTTAAAATGCAAGCACCGGAACCAAACTGGTTGGGCAACATGACAAACCGAACCAGAAAATAGTGATGTCAAAATGTTTAAGAGCCGAACCCCGGCCAATATTGCTGGTCTGATAATGGAAGTACCTATAAGATTGCGATTCCAAATCAGTTCTACCTCTCTGACTACCAATTATGTTAGCTTTACTATAATTGCAGTTACACTCTGCCGCAAAATGATTGTCATCCCGCCAAGCTTGAACGTCAATTTTCTCTCGGTTGTGGGTAGTGATCTGAACGATGGCGGCACTACATTGGGGACGACAATAGGGTTCGGTTGAATTGCAGTCCGTGGGGACGGGTTGGGTTCGACCGGCGTGATAATCTCATGAGGGGTTGTATAAGTCTTAAGAACTTGCAGGGGCTTGTAAACTAACAACAAATCTGCTTTTCTCATATCTTGTTATGATGTGGCAGTGATTATTGGGTGGGGGTGATGAGGAAGAAGTAAGCAACCGAAATCTACGGCTTTAGCTCCATAGCCGTAGAGTAGTTTCCAAAACTAACTCGGACACTGAGGACGACCATTGGGTCCAGTTGGATTGCGGTCCGCAGGAATGTCTGAGTTTGGCCGACATGATAATCTCAAGTGGGGTTGCATAAGACTCAATAACCTCATTGTAAACCACAGCTAACGATAAAGAAGTATGTCAACACAATCTCTGGCTTCAGCTCCATTGCCGTCGAGAGGTGGTTGCTTTGGCTTATCTTTCTACTGCTGTTGTTATACTCTCAACTTCCCACTCCCATCATCCAAGCAAATAAATTTTTGAACAGATTAATGTAGGAAAAAGAAATTTACATGCTCTCCGAGGAAGCTTGTCCATTGCCCAAATTCAGCTATATGTGGATATCATTTTGAGCTGCTATAATGCAATCGGAACCGGTGATTGAATTTAGACTCCCAAAATCTAAATTGCTCATATAACTCTAAATCGACTTTTTCTTCCATCGTAACCTTTGCCAGTTTTGCTTGAGACTTTAGAAACTGATTGCAAGCGTCAAGTAATATTATACACTTAATAGGAAACGAGAGACGACCCTCACTATTTTTCACAAACGGATGCAAAGCAAGCTTCTCAAACCCAGTCCTGAAATTAGAAAAGATTACTGTAGTAAATAACTTGTTGCTTCCATTAAAAAAATATAATAGTAAAAAGCTTGTAATGGAAAAGAAAAAAAAAAAGAAAAAAAGACTCTGCTCGTACTCATTTTCTTTCATTTTATAGAAATACTCCAACTTCTTATTCTAGCATGTTTCACTTAGAAACGCGCTTAGAATGTGTCATGTTGAAGAAATCAAGTCGGTACTTTCTAGCTTGATATAAATCTCAACCTCAAAATTGTCTAATAAGAAATTGTACAGGGAGTATATGAAAGTGAAAAATAACAGAAGAAATAGAAAGATAAGCTTAAAGGGAGAAAAAAATGAAATGTTAAAGATTGAGTGATTATAAGAAGAGCCTCTCAAGAACTGCTACGAGGAGCCTCATGAGAACTGCTACAAGGAGCCTCTGGGTTTTGCAATGGATCTTGAAATCAAAATGGAAGAGTTTACCTGCTCCAATTATTCCTGCACTTTCAGAACTGAAGAATCAAGGAAGAAACACTATGATGATTGGCATGTCTTCAAGTGTGCTCATTGTGCCAAACAGACCTTTGACACACTTGAAGCCCTTCTTTTCCATCAGAGGATTCATACACATCTCAGGTTCAAGTGTGTGAGCTCAGCGTGTCAGCTTGGTTTCCCCAGCAAGTCGGAATTAGCCTCGCACAAATGCAGGGGAAGAAAAGGTTCCAAGTGATGAGTGGCTGAAAACCGTTAATCCAGGAATGTTATTTCTTTTGTTATTGTGTTTGTGTCTACTGAGAGGATACATGAGACTGTAGACCCTTTTCTTACTTGCGTACTTGATGGATGCATCTCCAAAATGCCATGTTTTCTTTGTTCTTTGTTCAAAAAAGATGGAGTGATTATGAAATTATTAAGGGATAATTAAGACATTTTAATATGGTTATTTTTTAATGATTTTGGAAAACAAGGTTAAAAATTAACCTCAATACCCAAACTTGGCGGTCATTTTTCAAAATTTCTCTTCGAATGTTTGGTCATATCTTTTTAGGATTTGAAGGTCTTCTCAAGAATTTAGATAGATATTTGAGTGACCACACATCTAAGACCCTTAGTTCTTGAAAATCACAATATATGAGGGTAGTATCTTTATGTTTTGACAATAGCTAACATCCAAAATCTGAAATCTTGAACCACTCGCCAACCATGAACTAGAAATAAGCCCCTAAAAAAAAAAAGATGAAATGTTCAAGATGAAATGATTATGAATTCATTAAGGGATAATTAAGACATTTTGATATGTTTTTTTTATTTTTTTTATTTTTATTTTTTTATGATTTTAGAAAACAAGGTTAAAAAGCAACTTCAATGCCCAAACTTGGCGGTAATTTTTTAAAATATCTCTTCGAATATTTGGTTATATCTTTTAGGATTTGAGGGTGTTCCCAGGAATTTAGGTAGATATTTGAGTGACTAACAATAACTTACATCTAAGATCCAATATTTGGTTATATCTTTTAGGATTTGAGGGTGTTCCCAGGAATTTAGGTAGATATTTGAGTGACTAACAATAACTTACATTTAAGGGCTTGTCCGGTAACGTTTTTAAAAATGATTTTTCAAAACCGATTTTGAAAATAAAAACGAGAAAACAAGATTTGATTTTTGAGATCCGAAAATGTGTCCGGTAGCTTATTCCGAAAACAATTTTCAAAAACAAGAGAAGATTGCGACTAGAGATGAGAGAGAGACCTGAGAAGAAGATAGCGACGTGAGAATATGGAAGAAGAGAGCACATTCTTTTTTTTCTTTGTTTTGGAAAATATATCTCCGTATTTTCTAAAATATGAGAATGAAAAGGTGAAAACGTTTATTTGTCGTTTTCCTGTTTTACGAGTAAAATAAAAAATTATTTTCAAAAATTATTTTCTGCATTTTTGAAAACAGACCAACGAACGCATTTTCAAGCCATTTTCATTTTATAAAATGAAAAAGATGACTTGAAAACGTTACCGAACGCCACCTTAACTTCTTGAAAATCACAATACATGAGGGGAGTATTTTAAGTCTCAAACTAGAGCCAACTAGAAATAAGCCCTAAAAAAAGAAAAAGATGAAATGATTATGAATTCGTTAAGGCATAATTATGACATTTTGATATGGTTATTTTTTAATGATTTTGGAAAACAAGGTTAAAAATCAACTTCAAAACCCAAACTTGGCGGTTATTTTTTAAAATTTCTCTCTTCAAATGTTTGGTTATGTTTTTAGGATTTGAGGGTCTTCCCAGACCTTTAGGTAGATATTTGAGTGACCCACAATGACTTACATCTAAGGCCCTTAGCTTCTTGAAAATCACAATACATGAGGGGAGTATCTTTAAGTTCTGACAATAGCTAACATTTAAAATCTGAAGTTTTGAACTACTCACCAACCACGAACAAGAAATAAGCCCCTAAAAAGTAACCTTACACTTCAACTCCTAGATCCCAAGTGCACAAAACAACTAAGTGGGGAGAAGCCGAACACGATCATACTAAAAAAAAAAAAGCTCAATCCACTACTCACTAAATTTTGTTGAAACAAAAGTAGTAAATCCAAGTGTCCAACGATAAACAAAGTAACCCCCCTCTAGCCTGTCACCACCTGAGAAAGAGGAATCATCATCGCTGTTTAGAAAAAAGAAAGTGAAAGTAAAAGTAAAACAATCAGTCCTAGCTACCAAGAAATTTAGAGACTTAATAGTAGCAACTAACTAGGACAAACAACTAAGAAAAAAAGAGAGTAGAACACTAGGAAATCCAACAGCCTAAGAGCAAGTCCACCGGTTTGTTTTTGACAGGTCACCAGCTAGGAAAAGCTGAGGTGGTGACCAAAGAGGGAAAAATTCAGTTTCCACCGGTTGCTTCTTAACCAGCCAAAGGATGACATTTCTTGACCGAAGCCAAGAAAAAAGCCAACTCCATGACATTTTCCTTGACCAGCCAATCCCTCTGCCAGCTCGGCCTAGCCCAAATGTGGGTGACGTCGTCTACACAACTGGAGAAGGCGACGCGCTGAAGGAAGAAAGTGGAGGATGAGACGCTGGAAGCCAAGCCCGGAGGTGCCGGAAAGCTGCCAGCGTCAAAGATAGCGATGGAGCCTAGATGAATCCAGAAACCAAATTGTCAAAACTCGATCAAATCAAAAATCTAATTATACTAGAGTGTAGAGCACGATGAGAGGAGTGAATTCCATACCACATGCGGCTCAATTGTTGGCCAGAGTCGCCGAAATTTGCAGAGCTTGCTGGTGAAGGTTCGGGCTTCTCTCTCTCCCTCTCTCTCTCGCTTTCTAGATCGTCCATCTGATCCCATGCCTATTTATAGGATTTTTTTAATATTGAAAAAGTAAAATGAGAAAAGCCAGTACAGCCAGTACAGCCATGATAATGAGAAAAGCTTCGGATTTGAGAGAACTGAAACAAAGTGAAGGGAGTCAGATTCAATATTAATTGAGCTATAAGATCAGGAAGAAGCTAGACTTAGCCTTTTTCAAAATTGTAAAGGCTTCAGCTGTAAGAAAGGTAATATTCCAAGAAGCATTAGTATTTATTTTAAAACATCCTACACAAGGAGGCTTCCATAGCACCGAATGCCATGAATCAAATTCCCACATCGTATTTTAATTCATAGAGTTGTAGATTCTATTGTTTTAAAGAATTTATAATTGTCGCATCCAACAACAGCGTAGGGAATTACTTGACAAACATAGTGTTACTAGGGGTATATCGGAGCAAATTGACATGAATATATATCAAGATAATCAAACTCAATTCATAGGTTTTTTTTTTTAATGATCTTAAGTTTGGTTGAAGCTTGATTTTTTTTTTTTAACTCAAGCTTTGCTCGGATTTATTGAATTTTTCTAAGTTCGAGCTCAGCTCGGGTCTATTTTGAAACAAGTTCAAGTTTGACTTAGGCTCGGCTTGACTCAGTGTTAAATTTGTTTGTGTAATGTAACACCCCAAACTACACATCATCAGCTTGAGCACGTCATAGTGCCACGTGTTTCGAAATCAACAAAAATTTCAATTAAACTCAATAAATAAATTTTCAGGTCTCACATGTAAGATGTCTAAAAATTCAAATGAAATTAGTTATAAAAAAACTACAAAATGTAAAAGTAAAAATGGATTGGAATTGGTCTACTCATTTCATTCATAACCCCTTTATATAGGGATAGGATTACAACGGAAATATCAATTACATTGATGATACTAAATGCTGATTGAGCTGTGATTTGTAATTGCTTGATTCCCTCTTCGTCTGTTTCTTTGACGAAGGCACATAATGTGCTTTTCCTTTAACACTCCCCCTTGTGCCAAGTCAAAGACGAAATGGTGCATGAGTTGTTGCCTCACTAAAAACCTTGCCAAGTAACAATAAAAACCCTGTGAGACAAAAATAAAACTTGGTCAAAGGAAAAGAGCACAACGCACCTTCGACATTTGAGAATCACATGTGTGTGTTAGACTCCCCCTGACGTCTACACTTCCCCCTGATCATTACATTAATCAAGTGAGTTTGGAAAGTCTTCGCATTCCTATGCTTTTCACATGTTTCTCAAATGTGGCCTTAGGCAGCTATTTGGTGAACAAATCTGTCACATTCTCCTCAGACCTCAAGCCTGATCTAGAACTTCAATTCCCAAAGCCCATCCAGAAGTTAACTCTTCAAATAAAGCAGCACAACATACGAGAGCAGCGGATTGATCATCTATAACACCACGTAAACATGACATTTGCACTGTTCTTATTATTTCTTTGAAGCCTTGGCGTGCTCTCAGCAATTGCAAATTTGATGGCTGACATTTAAACGGACTATATGATCCACCACTTCCAAAGCAAGATAAAATATGCATTGCACGAAATGATGATTCAGACCGATTTCCCTGATCTTTGGCTAGCTCCACCTCAGCATACCAGAAATACAGAAGAGGAGCATTGGACCTCAATTCCTGCTCAGTTGTGTAAATTTAATTAAATACAGTGAAACCAACAGACAAATTCCATACAACCCTTCAGCTATTACATTAATATTGTTGCAAGAATCAACATAAACGTGTGCTGCATGAAATAAATATACTTCCCCCACTCATAATCTCTCAACTTTGAGCTTCTCATGATTCACATGACTGACATCCTAGTGTACTGACAAAATTTGTATTACATAATCTTTGTACAAATTAGGAGTACAAATTGGTTGATTTGAAGCATGAATAAATATCAATAACATACTACCGCAGCTATTGTTAATATAGATGAAAATCTTACCAAAGGAAGCCCTTCAATAGATGACAACGCCATGTCAAATACTCTTCTTGCATGATCAATATTCCCATAAAAAGCCTCTCTTCTTGCATAAACACCACATAGCAATATATCCTATGAACATAAAAGGCAAAATAGACAAGATCAGAGATACCACCATAGAAATCCATTCCTTAATAAGAAAAGGATACAAGAACTCCGCATTATCACAGATAAGTTGCATCTTTAAAACATTCATGAAGTGAAATCATTTCTTTGTGATTTCAATCATAAAATGCCAAAATTGACTAAATAAGCCCAAAATGGTCATAGCTTTATAATTCATTACTTCTATTAGGCATCTTCAAAGAGCCTGAATAAAGGACCATGTGCCTGATATGGAAGATATGATGGCCATTGTGAAATCAAATATAACTACCTGACGATCACTCTTTAAAAGATGCTTTGCTAGAGCACGGCAGGGGGTAACTGAACTGCGGGATGGATTCAGATTCACAACAGATAGCTCTTCTGCAACTAAAGCAGCTTCCTCTAGGAGATAATTACGTGGAAAAGCAGATAAACAGAGCAAGGTAGCATTACAAAGAAACTTCATCAGGTCTGCCTGTCCATGGATGTCATTGGTGGTCCCCAACAGAGATTCCAAGCTGAAACTATTTGAACTACCTTGTGTTTTGCTTAAGACATCATGAACCCTTTTCAGAGTGTGTAATACTGAATGTGGCAATGCCTCTAGGCTAAGGAGTTTCTCAGACCAAGCTGAACTGTTTGTAGATATCCTGTTTGGAGAAGGGGGAAAAGCATATCAGTAATTCATGAGTACAACTGTACAAGGAACAAACAAATAATAATAAAGTGAGAAAAAAAACAAAAATAAACAAGAAACAAACTCCTGGAATTTCAACCTTTTCCACATGAAAATCAGATTTTGTTGTTTTGCCACTAAAGTATGACAATAAGAATATAAACACACGTATATCAAATGGGACAGGGAATAAGATTATATGGAAACATATTAATAGAAACCTCACCACTGAGATGTCTTCCCACCAAAGAAATCAACGAACTGTAACACTAGAGATAAACGGGCCTCAAATGAGCTCAAAGAAAAGAGGTACTCAGCAACATCTTCATACATTATGACTCTCGAAAGGTGTTCTTCTGCTTCTCTATCAGGTGTCCCACCATTATTAGAGGCAACAGCTGTTTTATGGTCAAAGCCAATAAAAAAATTTGTGAGCATATATATCAGGATCCTTTGTACATAATACCTTCAACACATCCACTTCTCAGGGAGAAAGAACAAGACAAAAAGTTCCAAGGCAATAAAATCAAGGAGAACAACACAACAAAAGCACATAACAAAGCAAGAACTTAGCAAGACCACATGCATCCACAGATATAAACACAGAAACAGAGAGAACCTTCAGATTTTGCACGAACAGGCATCCATTGATCACAATCTCTTGATTTTTCTTCTTCTGACCATCTAACCCAGGTTGAAGCGTCTTTAACCTCACCAGTAGCCCCAACATCAACATCAATACCGAGCATCTTTAGCAAAGCTTCAGTATCATCTTCTTGCTTGACATCTTCGTTCTCAGTTTCTTCTTGAAATTCCTCAAGTACAGCATTACTTTCAGCTTCCTTTTCTGGATTGGTACTACCTTCCTTATTTTTTGATAGTGGTTCAGACCAACCTGTCCAACCACCTTCATTATCATGTGCCATCTCCTCTCTGATGACCCTTTGCCTATTTTCTTCCTCTTTCTCCAACCATGTGGACCAACCAAGAGCGCCTTCTTCTCCAACTCTAGCACCATCACTGTTCCAGAAGTGCTCAAATAATATCTGCTTACTCTGCTCAGTGAGGAGCAAAGAAGGACAAAACAAACTGAATTCAATTTCAGCCTGAAATAGAGCGGTGGCCAACTCTTGGTAGCCAACCTGCCATTCAAACCTACAATAACTGAGAAAAATATCCACCAGACCAAGTTCTAGTTGAACAATAGCGGGATCTGGAGAAGATTTTTCTCCTTGGCAAACCTGCATCAAATAGGTACCATATTAAAACCAAAATAGACGGCAAACGTAGGTAAATACTACAGTAAGAAAAAACAATAACTGCAGTAAAACTCTCAACATATCATTCACAGCAACTTATGACCCAAAATTGGAAACAAAATGAGGCATGAAGGGGGGAAAGGTCATATAAGTTTCGAACAAGCAACACTCTGATGGTGCTGCCTGTCAAGAGCTGGTGTGATGTTGCATGTTATAATTACCAAAGCACTTTTTCAGTTGCTAGTTTTGGATTTTATATCCAGTTTTCCAATGAGAACATCATGCTCAACCAAAGATGGAAATAGATATATTCATTTCAAGAATCCAAATGTAAAACTGGTTTCAAGTTTTCATTCCCTAGTTCCTTTATCACTCGATATGTGAGTGGCATTTCTCTTTTCCACTAGAACACCATACACGGAGTGAGGGTTCAATTCATTTCATCATATGGATTCACCTCAGAACAAAGTGAACCATATTCTTTATCCTCTGTAAAAACCTCAACCCCAAAAAACATCTGCAGTATGTACAAATCTAGGTAACTCTCTCATGTCCAAATGTCCAAACTTCTTAATATATGTACAGACTTCTTAGTAGTTGGTGAGCTATGACCTGTTGGTAAGTTATAATTCCAACACTGTAAAGGTCATGGATTCGATTCTCACTTACATATATAAGGGTGGGGTGGGATAAAGGTCTTTTTAAAAAAGAAAAAAGAAAAAAAATGTACAGACTTCTTAATATGGTAAACCAGACTAACACATACAAGGTTTAGCATATATATTAGCCTTCAACATTAAAAACCTAAAATCGAAATAATATTAGTATGCTGTATTTCCTGTAAAACTAACAGATAATATATAAAAACTGAATTTTGAGTTTTTTGACACACTAAAAAGAATATCTATTTCCTATAGAACAAAATAATAAGAAAATTGAGTAAATTTGAGAACCTGCCTAGAGTGCATTCTGCATGCAGCAGATATAGCCTGGATTGCATGTGCGTACATTTTTCTCATGTCTGAAACCTTGAACCTGGAGAACTCCCCTTGAATAACATGCAGAAACTCTCTCCACAAGTGGTAATTTCCTGAATGCTGTATGAGTATCTTTTCCCATCTACTAATTAATACATCGGAACTGTCTCTGCTTTTATAAGCCTTTAGAAGACAAAGCAACAGTTCTTCATTATCTGGGTTAAGCTCTGTGGCTTTCTCCAATATGCTAATCTTTTTTTCCAGAGTCTGCAAGCGAGCACCTTTCTGGGGCTGCATATCAGCAACCTTGTCTTGGAACTCAGCAAAAGCCAACCAAACCTTCTCATCATGAGGATGCTCCCTCGTCAATTTGTTAAACTCCCGAGTCTTGCGTAGCAATTCATCTTCCCATGATTCTTCGACCACTACTGGAGTTCCCGAGAGTGACTCATCAGCAGCAACACCTTCACCTTCATCGGATGTTTGAATATCCGTCAAAGGAATAAAATCACCTGAAACTGTATCCGCAAGGTCTCTAGGGGCAAGTAAACGAAGGCGCTTTAAGTTCTTATGGCGTTCCAAAGCCATGTACTTTGCAGACCAATAGCGACCCCCGGATTTTAGTTTACCATCCAATGCATCAACATCAGCATCTCTATCCAATGTTGAAATTGTCTGATTCCCCTGATACAAAGCTTTAAAATTCCCGGAGCTATCCGAAAGAGCAGCATAAGGTTTGTATCGAGCAATGTCCATCCTGTAGTACAGTAAGTCAGATAATCAATTCAAAATCTTCATATACATGACACCAAAAACTAACCATTACTTCCTAGCATCAAAAACAAGATATTGAGCTTTAACCCAAACCTACTGCACATTTGAGCATAGCATAAAACAAATAATTAAGGCTCCTCAGTTTAGCATATAAACAATGATTAAGGGCAAGATCATACCTATAGAGACATCCAAAGGCCAAATTATCAAGGTCGCCACTGGAATCCAAGTAATAATTTTCCGACGGTCTAGTCTCGGATTCGGCCCAAGCCCGAACACTGGACTTTCTCGACCCGAAACCGGCGAACGACCCGCCGTCTCTCTGCGCGCGCCGCCTCTTCTTCCTCCTCTTCCCCTTCTCCTTCTTGCTCGTCCTGTCTCTCTCATCGCTCGCTTCGGATCCGCTAGAAGATTCCAGAAGCTCGAACGGCTTCGGCTGGGGCCGTACGTCGTCTTGCTCCTCCGGCGGTGGCGGTGGCTCAGGTTTGAAGTGCGAGGCAACGGCGTCGTTTATGACGGAGAGGTTGGTGGTGAAGCTGGTGTTGGAGAGCCATTGAGGGACGTTTGAGACTTGCTGAGAGGCGGCTATGACTGGGAACAGCGACGGCGACGGCCTGTCGTCGTCCATGTTTTCTGATCGAAATATTCGAACTGGAAATCGGAGAGCGCACCTTCACTGCGATTTCTACTAGTAATTTGGGCCGGGTCAATGATTGGAAATTTTTTACGAAATGGAGGCCCAAGGCCCAAAGGACAAAAGAAATTCCGAATACATATGCGCGCATGGGCATGGTTGGGAATATGGAGGATTGTCACACGTCTTTCTTGCCATTTGGATCAAAAATGAACAAGTCTGCCGGAGGAAAACCGAAATCTATATCACAACAAGTTACCTAAAAGAATATCACACAATCATATACAACAAGACTTTCAAGATTCTCCTTCCACTACTAGGTCGGTCAAACAAAGAAGAACCACCTACGAATACAATGCGTGCAAAATTACATTCTTGACTACATTTCATTGCAATACACCTTGGTAAGAGCGGAAGGAGCCAACACAAAGCAAACACAAGTTTCAATGCATCCCGCGGCAATCTGAGTGGGCGGAGTATATCCTTCCACTGGTTTTGATTCAATCAGAAAATAATTTGTAGCCCCTTCACACTTTTAGATGCCCAAAACCCAAAATGCAAGGGTAACTGCAGTATATTTTGTCTCAGACACTTCCAAGTCTCTTCAAGATGATATGGGTTCATATGGATATGACAGCCATGGGTGCTTCAGAGCTTCAGATGCAGAAGGTCGCTTCTTTGGGTTTATCTCAAGCAGATGAGCAACAAAATCAATGAACCCTTGGTCCCCCATTGGCAGCCGATGCCTTAAAGATGTCTTTTTTGGTATCAGGTATTCCAGTCTGTTTGTTTCCTGAAGAGTAAGAATAGCACCAGTTATCAGTTAAACATATACATACATACATACATGAATACAAAATGAATTACATACAGATAAAGATAATGTATACATGAAAGATTAACACCTCAGCAACACCCTGGATACAGATAATTCAGGGAAGCTGATTGCAACAATGGAATTATAAACATCTAGTTTCTGGAGTCTACATGTAATGAAACCCGGCTTCTGAAAGGATTGAAATGACCATATTCCTGTGCTAATTTTAAAACTATTCTTCATGCTTCTCAGTTCTCAGTATTCCAGATTTTCCTTTTTTAAGTCTAAACAGAAATTATAGGTTCCCTGCTGCATAACAATATGTCAAATTATTTTGAAATAGTTGCCAACTTCAAAACCTATACGAAAGATCGCCATAGGGAAAATAAGTTGGGGGGTATGTTTCAGCCTTCTGGGTGGTCTTGTAAATGGATTTTAATCAAAGATTTTAAAAGCAAAACATCCAAAGTGAACTGCAAAGGAAATGATAAAACTTTGAAGCAGCCATACAAACAATAAGACCCTCTTGATTTCAGAACAAGGCAGTCCATTTCGGTTTGTAGTCGGAAGTTCAAATCTTTACTACACAGGAATACATGAATAAAACTGCAGAATGCTTATATCTTCACTTAGCAAAAACTTAAAAATTTAATTGACTAAAACTCATATGGGTTACCTGATTTCGTTCATAAAGCATGTGATTTTTTGTGAAGTATTTGTACGTATCCCGTCCTTTGGCAAGCATACTTTGATCAATAGGGCAAATGATTCCCATCACCCGTGCAAGTAAAGTTGCGGGTGAATCATTCTGGAAGAGTACCTACACAAAGCAAGTTTAAAGAATCTTTAGCAACTTGTATCATGAATTTTTATAATTTGTTTTCCTGGAAAGAGATCGAATTCTCTGACACTAAAGTTTCATCAATCACACTAAATGCATATTTCTGAAGAAGGAAATTGTAAAACTTGAATACTACCACAACAGAAAGGATGATTGAATGCATATTGAGATATGCGTTATCAGTTCA
>BDJD01004697.1:152555-167245 GCA_002564525.1 Rosa multiflora | reverse complement strand
AGCGGGTATCGCGTTTCTACAACGCCAGGGTCAAGGCCCGGAACCTCCAACTGGGGGACTGGGTAATGAAGGAAGTTATTCGACTGCCAACGACACTCCGCCCAACTTGGGAGGGTCCATACAAAATTATGGAAGTTGCTAGCCCCGGTACCTTTTACTTAATGGACAAGGATGGAGTCACAACGACCCACCCTTGGAATACCAAACACCTCCGATATTACTACAAGTAGTCTCACCGCTACCCTAGAGCATCTAGGCTTAGCTAAATTTTTTTGACTCAACAGTTAGCTAAGGGAAGCTACCCAACGGGTACAACCCCGCTTTTTGTAAACGCTAACATAGCAGCTATCAATGAAACGGGGAATTATTCAAACCATTGTCGCCAAGTCTAAACATAAGAATCAATTGGCAACGCCAACAATATTCGGTGCACTACGTCCGCTACGACGTGTGCTTGGGACAATTTTAATCCCTTTAATGTTTCAGTGAGCCACAAAACAGCAGTCAACACTCTAGAGGTTCAAAAAAAAGAAAAAAAAAATTCAAACATCGCAATCAGCAAACACATCCACACTTAGCAAAATACCAATTGTATTAGAGGTCGGAACTACCCGCCCAAAATATTGTTCAGGGGGGGGGGGGGGGGGGGGGGGCGCAAGACAAAGGCCTCAGCGGCAATACTGCAGGTGGGAAAGTCATCTTCATTCCTTGGGGGCTTCAGCAGCAGTCTTGCCCTCCGGCGGTTGTTGCACGGACTGACGACTCATCTGGTCGGACCCACGGGCGGTAGGACTAGGCTTGAAAACGGTACCGTCTTCTCGGGTATAGGCAGCCAAAAAGCCAGCACGGGAGACCTCGGATTGAGTAGGAGGAGTCCACTGAGAATCTCCCACCGGACGCATACCACTTTCACCGCTACCCGAGCGAGCACCTTCAGCCTCGGCGGGAACCACATCTCTCGCGGGCAGTGCATCCTGACTTGACGGTCAGGCAGGCTGGGATGCCTTGACCCAGTCGATAGCACCCTTCTGATTTAGCAGTTCTACATTAGCCATGGCACCAGCCTTCGCCGCCTCGGTCATGGCTTTCTTATATTCCGCTGACTGCTTGAACTGTTCCATAGCCGTAGAAGCCGTACGCTTCCCCTCCGCCCCCAGACGGCCCACCTCACCCTCTAACCTCTTTAACTCAGCAGACTTGGCGGCAGATTCCAGTTGAAGGATCTCAACTTTCTTTGCCTTGGCCGCCACCTGCTCTTGCAGCAGGGCCATGTCTTGCTCTAGCTTGGAGACATGGTCATTCTTCTCCACGTCCCGCGCAACGGCCACAGAGAGCTTGCCGCGAGCATCAGCGGCATCACATTCTGCCTTGGTCAGGCGCCACTCCGCGTCGGCCAAGCTGTCCTTAGTCTCCGCCAGCACCCTCTGGAGACCCTCCATCTCCTCCCTGAGCTGCCGCTCCGCCAAGGGCTACTTGGTGGCTGCCAAGAACATCTCATGTAGCCCAACGGACAGGTGCCCAAAGGCTGAGCTATAGGGTGACTGTTCAATAGCGGTTCAGCGCACGATCCCCTCCAGCCCGCCGAAACCCAACCGTTGGCAGAGGTCGAAAATGAACTCCCGCTCAGCCTCCGTTAGGAATTCAGCATAAGCAGCAAACGAGTCGAGGTCACCAGTTTGCACCTCTAGCCCAGCAGCTACAGTTGCCTTCAGGGGGGTCTGCCTTGCCTTCTTCCGCTGACGGACCCCAAGGGTATCCTCATCTGCCGAATCATCCACGTCGACCGGGTCGTTTTGTCGCCACTTCCCTTGCGGTATCAACCTTGTCACACTGACGGCAACAAGGATATCTCCCACCTGCGGCTCTAGCCCCGCAATGGTCACTGGCTCCTTGGAGGGCACCACCATCTCCTTCCACAACCCACGGCTGGTGGCTAGCATCCTCTCCTGCTGCACTGGTGCAGTAGAGACATTACTCCCACTGGCTGCTTGCACCACGGGCGAGCCGTCAGGGCCGAGGTGGGAGTGCAGCGGCATTGGTAGCACCACCGGCATCTCGGACTGGCTCACCACCAGTGTCTCCGGATCCACAACTGTATGTTGGGTGGCCAGCCCAGAGGCATACATGCTCTCCAAAAAATTATTGATCTCAGCACGATCCATGGCTTTCTCGAATGCCTCACGACTAGCTCTGTTGCCCAAGGGAGAATCTAAAAGGAGAAACAACGAGTCAACCCAACGCTAACCAAACTAAAACACTCATCAGCGAAAGCTACTTACCAAGGGATCATGTCAGCTGTTGATCGACCAACAGCTCCCAACCGGAAAGTAGGCGGAAATCTAGCTAGTTACAGTTCTGCCAACAGCCGCGAATCCTGGCCAACCGACACTCCTTTTCGCTCGTCAGATTGTAGCGCAACCTCGCTATACAAAAAAATCAAGTGGTTAGTACAACATTTATGCAAACAAAAACAAACTCTAGCCGGCGACAGACTGACAACCTCGGATAGGTAGGAATTTCGACTTAATCCTGAAGGTCGGCTCTCAATCGTTGGACCAGGCCTGGTATTCCTATCCGATGGTGGCAACACAATAGGTCCCCTGTCAGGGCGACATGGAATCCTTTAAATTCTCTATTAACTTCGGCACCCCCTGGCAGCGGCTCAGATTCACTTGCCTGCTACATCCTTGACGTCTCAAGTACACCAACTCGTAGAAGTGCAGCACCTCCGCCATAGTGGGATCCTCGCAACCACTCAGGCGCCATAGCGAGTTGAGCACCAACAGCAACCGCCACATGTTAGGGAAAATCTGCCCAAAAGCGAGGCCAAACTCGCAAACCAGGATTTGGAGGTTGGGCAATAGCGGGAATGTCACACCCTGGCGGAAGATCGCCTCATGTACGGCGGCGTGCCCCGCAGGTAGGATCGACACTCGCTCATCCTTCAGCGGTGGTTGCAGCTTCACCACACCCGTCAAGCGAAACACTCGTTTCACGCTGTCGACGGCGGCCACCGTCATCGGCCCTCCAGCCTCATCGACTGATGTGTCGTCACTAAGAACCCACGCAGACTCAACTTCTTCACCAGTCTCCTTCATCCCACCACCGGAACCGCTCGCAGCACTGATGCTCGCCAGCCACTCTTCCCATCCGGTCATGAGCGACACATCCTCTCTCACCCTAGAACTCTCGGGGCGACTAGCGAGACCCGTGCCAACTTCCCGAGGTATGGTCTGTAGCCGGATGATGTCTAGCGGTTTGGACAGTGAGATCCCTGCAGGGGTAGACGGACGCAACGAGTCAATAAACACCCTATCCCCCACGTTTAGCGACACGTCAGACCAAGAATCCTCACTACCTGAAATCTCTACGACGCTAGCCATCCCAGTCCCCATAGCCAGTCAGTGCATACAAGATCTAAGCCATCCCCATGTCAGTTGTACCCAAGAACAATTTCCTAGGAACTACCAAAACAAGAACATAACACACTCGTACAGAGCCCAGATTTGACCACCTAGCAAATCCCTAAAACCCCATCTCTCTATCAAACACAAAAAATCAGCCCCAAAACCCATCTCACACCCTCATATCATGTCAAAAACAGCATAACACCCCAAATCGAAATCCAAAAAAAAAAATCGATCAACGAAACCAAACACAAAATTCAATGGAATAGGGATGGGATTCGGGGTACCAACCTTAAAGATGACGGCTACAGCGAAATCAAAAGTGTCTCTGCTTCAGATAACTCTCGTGCTCCGACGATCGACAATTTCAAGAAGTACTGGCAGTCTGCTTCTCAGAACACAGGGCCAAGCTTGAAGACGACGAGAACAAGCGAAAGTTACAAAGTGTTAAACCTACAGATTTCCCCCCATTTTATGTCCACATCAAGTTAATCTCAGCCATCCGCTGAAACACGACATCGCACCATAATCGTACACGTGCACCACGGGTGCACTTACTTTCTGGATTAACCGAGACGTCGCCTCGGTTACAAATTCAATAATTACTCACATTAATGACGAGGTGATGGGCGTGCTGAAGAAACGTTATCGCACACGCTAATCCAATACATGTACGCCACGTGTCAGGCACCATCACATGAAACGTCTGTCCAAAATAACTATCGAAAAAAGAAAATCAATAAGCGGAACTTCTCCCTTTCCATCTTGCAAGCGAGACAGTCTCCGCTAAGCACAACTCAGCTAGCGGAACTTCTCCCTTTCCATCTTGCAAGCCAGACAGTCTCCGCTAAGCGTAACCCCGCTAGCGGAACTTATCCCTTTCCATCTTGCAAGCGAGACAGTCTCCGCTAAGCTCAACTCCGCTAGCGAAACTTCTCCCTTTCCATCTTGCAAGTGCGACAATCTCCGCTAAGCGCAACTCCATTAGCGAAACTTCTCCCTTTCCATCTTGCAAGCGGGACAGTCTCCGCTAAGCGCAACTCCGCTAGCGGAACTTCTCCCTTTCCATCTTGCAAGCGGAACAGTCTCCGCTCCACTAGCGGAACTTCTCCCTTTCCATCTTGCAAGCGAGACAATCTCCACTAGCGGAACTCCTCCCTTTCCAACTTGCAAGCAGGCCGGTCTCCGCTAAGCGCAACTTCGCTAGCGGAACCTCTCCATTTCCGTCTCGCAAGCAAGACTCTCCCTCAACCTGGAAAGACAGTCGTCGCTGACCACAACGCCATACACCAGGCTACCGCCAGGAAGGTCCTAGCGACTATACAGACCACTTATCATCAGCGGAGGGACTTTCGCCAACGGCTATTCCTAAGGCAACAACTACAACGCAGTGTTGCAGTCAAAACATGATCCTCCAGGACAGGTAAGGGGATGTGTCAACAGTCTCCGAGGCCCTGATCAGGCATGTTGACCCCCGTCACTTGGGTATCACAGATTGGGGATGTGTCAACACCCTCTGCTCAACGCAGCTCCCCTCAACAAACAATACGTCGGCCAAACAGAGATCTATCTTAGCTGGGGAGTGGGGGACTCCCTAGGGGGCCTAGCAGGGGCCCACCCGAAAGGGTATAAAGCATTTGCTCAGTAAGTCCATGGTTGACAACGCACTGACGCTAATTATGCTTTGCAAGACTGGTGGAGGCAACGCTTCGAACCGCTAGGCAACTGCCCAACCAAGATTACCCTCCTTGACTGGGGACTTGGGGGACTTGTACTTACATACGCATTCATAAGAATAATTTGCTATAATGAGCCACGCTCTTGCTACCACTAGCGGTACCAACTCCCACCAAAGGAGTGACCCACAGAAACACATCCAAACAGGCTATCGCCTGAGCCCCGGCTCCCTGCCAGATCGCCGTTGACTCGCCTCCACGCGCCACGCCAAGTTGGCATCAGTAGCTTCAAAAGCTGGGGACTGAAGCGCATCAGTCCCATATCGAAAACATGGAGAGGATCAGTTCCCTCCTCACCTATAAAAGGTTTTCTCATCTCTCCTAATTGATTGCGCAATTAATATTTACCTACTGTTACTTTGTCAACATAAATACATTGACTAACTTAGGCATCAGAGAAGAGAAGACCGCCCAGCGCGGTCTCCCTCTGACGCCCCCTTGTATTTTATTTGACAGGTAGCGGGAACTCTGAGTATCATTGATAGCGGTCCGCATCGGACCAGCGTTAGTAAAGATTTAGTTACCGCTGAACTTTAAACGTTAACAGCAGCTCCGGCGACTTCGTGGCTTCATGCTTCCTTGGTTGAGTTCAGAGAAGGCTTCATGGTGTTTGTTTGCATCGATTTATATGGAAATCGGTTCAACTCAGTTTGAGCAAAAATCCAAAGCTTGTGTGGTAGTTTTCAACCCTTTATGCTTGTTTTCTGACTTCGAGCTAGTTATGAAAATTCACAAACATGCTTAGATTAATAGCTTTGATGTTGGAAGTTTTGTGAAATATTGAGTTTTGGCCGTCGGCGGTGCGCCACCACCTGTGGAGGCGTTATGGTGGCTTTCCGGCCATGTAGGGAACTGTTTTTGGTATTATATATGTTCAACTCGTTGATACAAGCATTTCAATATATAATAAGCAAATTTTGGAGTTTGTATGGATTTGTTATAATTTTTACGGTTTCATACCTGTCGATTTTTTCGATCCGTGAGGATTCGAGCTTCCGATCGACTTGTGGTTTGGACATATCGATCGTGGAAGTATTCTGGAGACTTTGGGAGGTCTCGGACGTGGTTTTACCTCGATAGGCGCCACTTTGGGGATTTAGTTCAAAACAGGGGTTTCGAACTTAAATCAAATGTGAATCGTTACTAAGTTGGAACCGTATGTGATTAGGTACTTGACGAAGTATTTTGGACGGTTATTTTGTGGATTGGCTGTTTTGTTCTTTATCGAAGATGCGGCAGAAGTTTCGAGGTGAGTAATCTCACAAGGTTCATTAAAGAACGGAATATCCTTATTGTTTTGAGAGTTATTTATTAACTGCAAACTATTGTTGGTATTAGTAGGCATTCCTGAGCGGATGACTACGTATAGACGTATATTTACGTAAAATATATATGTTTTGGTGGTTTGTGGATTTATGAAAACAATATGCATGAATGATGCGTTTTATTGTTTTAGGTTGTGGCTTTTGGAAAACAAATAATTGTGGAAATGTTGATTTCGATTTGTTTTGAAAAGCGTTAAGATTTGGGAAAAGTGTTGAGATTTGTGTATGAAAACAATATGCATGGAATGATGCTTTTATTGTTTTGTGTTATGGCTTTTCGGAAAACAATGATTATGGAAATGTTGATTTAGATTGTTTTGAAAAGCGTTGAGATTCGTGTAACATTTTGAGTCCAGTGCGACTCCTTTAATGTTTTATTCCAAGGGACTGAAAAGTTCGAGGAACGAAGGTCTATGACCTTGGACAGAATATCAGGTAATCACGTCTTTGGCCGGACGAGGGTTACCTTTCAATTAGAGCTCTAGTCTGTCTGCCATATAGGTAATTCATGGGGTAATGGGAACTGGTTATTAATAACTCATGACATTACGGGTTTTTAAGGAGACAAGGTGCAAGTTGTTTTCCTTATTAACGATTTGATAGAATTCAAGTGTGAGTTGTTTTCTATGGTACGATTGATAGAATTCAAGTGTGAGTTGTTTTCTATGGTACGATTTTAGTACAATTGATAGAAATCAAGGAGTGAGTTGCTTTCTATGTTATATTGATAGAATTCAAGTGTGGGTTGTTTTCTATGGTACAATTGATAGAAACTAAAGAGTGAGCTGTTTTCTATGTTTCGTTTTAAAAGGAACCAAGGAGTATATTGCTTTCTTTTATTTCGATTTGACAGGAAATCAAAGCTAGAGTTGTTTTCCTTATTACTGGTGTGAGTTGTGTTAACTATTTTGAGTTACTCATATGGGCTTGAAAAAGCTTACCGGGTTTGTTGTGTGGCAACTCGGTGCAACATTCAAACGGTGTAGGGGTTAATCCTGCCGGTCAGGAAAATCGTGGCTGAAGTTGGGGTTGCATACTTGCAGCTAAACAGTAGGAAGCAGATTTTGTGACTTTACTGTTATTTTGGACTTCTGTTGTAGTAAGCTCTGAGGAGCATTTACGTTTTATCTTGTTGTTGACAATTTAATTCATAAGCTTATGTAATATGTGACTCTGTGGTGTGGGTCAATATTGACATAGTAGGTTCAGGGCATCAATATGTGTGTAGTTTAAGGGGAAAAAGTTTTCAGGTATTTTGTATTGATGGTTGAACGATCGCGCATGTATAATTATAGGATTATATATCGATTTTTATTTGTGTCAAAAATCAGGGGCGTGACACAACCAATCAGATAAATTCACGTCAGCATTCTTGTGTCATCCAACCAATGAGAAACCTTCAAAATTGCACCTTGATTCTAGGAAGATAATCTTAGCTGAATTAAAATGAATATTTTCTGATTTTATTTCCTAAAATCCTTCCAAATAGGGGTGTGAGCAACAAGTAGCGTATCTGGACTTATTTACATCCTTTCTGCAAGTTTTAATCCATTAAAACTCTCCAAAGATGATGTCAACTCTTCTGGAAGCCTCTAGGACGTCACATATGCAATATTATCTGAAATATGAAGCATAAATTTGGCCATGGGCTTCACGATGTGATTTGGCCTCAAAACAGAAATTCCGTCAAAAGTCTGATTCATGTGCAGCTTGACATTCCTGTATTAAATCGGCGATATCTTCTTCTAGAGAAATGATATTGATATGCCGTAAAAAGCTGTGGAAACTAGACATTTGAGGCTTTCCATCAATATAAAGATCATCATCTAGTTTTTTTCTGAGCTGCTCTCAATGCTCTGTCGAAGTTGACTGATTTGCACATGCATATTTCCTGATTTGGCCTTTTGTGCATTTTCTCCTAGTGCTCTCAGGTTTCCTAACCCCATCAAGATTCCTCATGTCTTTAGGACTCCTAGTCAAACAAGGACACTTCAATGAAATATTCTTAAACCTTCCAGAATATTCTTTCACTTTCCTAGTTCAACTGGGACTCCTTGTGTCATTATGATTCCTTTTTCTAGCTGGAGTAGGTTTCCTAGTCCAACTAGGACTCTACATATTTCGCCATTTTTCTTCATTTCTCCGAACATGTTTCCTAGTGGCCCAGGATTTCTACTTTGATTGGGATTCCTAGTCGGACCAAGAATACTTCATTTCTTCATTTCAGCTCATTTATGCATCCCCTATGCCTTCTATTTGTCATTTCCAATGTCTCACATCCTTCTCGGGTGCATGTAAGCTCATTTCCTTGTCATTTATTCCAATATACCTAGAAAATAGAAATTAAGTTAAAAATGGATTAAGTCAAGGAAATAATGAAGCAAAATATGAGGAATTAACTATTAAATCGTCACATTGATGTGCTCCTATCAGCTGTTCATTTATGGGTCCATTGTTAAGTTGCCCCTTACAACCCCTACGACTAGTTCCATGTGTACATCCTTTTGTTGCATATTAGGGTCAGCTATGTTGACTTCAAACAAACCAGATAGTCCTGCTAATTCCGCGTATTCTTATCTGACGTTCCTTGTCATGTTTCAATGCTTCTGAAGATGAGAAAACTAAGACTACTAAGAAGGGTAATTTTGTAGGGTATAACATTCACCACATTTATCAGAGTAGCAATAATGTCAGTTGAACATACCTCGTAAAGTATAAAATTCGCCACCTCAACCACTGATTGGAACTTCGCCCTCGATCAATGATGACGAAAATATTGCATGAAATTAACATTTCTAGTTAGATTCCAAAACTTTATTTATTTAAGGAATAAGGTCTAAGAATTAGGATTTTTCAATTTTCGATCCACCAAAAGACATTTAATGTTTAGAATTTAAGGTTTTAATGAAATATCAAAAGGAACTACGATTTCTATAACTTACAATTACCAATTTGCAAACTATGAATATATCATTAGGAACTATAACTTTTGAAATGGTTTAAGAAGTAGGGCAGTTAATTAATCAAATTATATACCGTATCATGCTGCTTAGGGTT
The DNA here is from genome assembly GCA_002564525.1 of Rosa multiflora. NCBI lineage: Eukaryota > Viridiplantae > Streptophyta > Magnoliopsida > Rosales > Rosaceae > Rosa > Rosa multiflora. Next base: position 157,720 of record BDJD01004697.1, on the reverse strand, counting down.
TTTAACTCTTATATAGCGTTTAATCTTCCATCCAGCAAGCCTTTCCGAGATAGTAAATTGTCGACTGCTTGGAGTACTGGTACTGGTACCTTCTAAGGGCTAGCTGCAACTGTAGTTATACCTACAAGAACCATACTATTAGTGTTTATATGTATGTACAATGAGAAATCAAAGATATTATTGTTTGATTTTAAATGTTGAACAAGTAATCAATAATACATGAAATTATTGTTTAAGCTATACCTTCTCAAGATCTAACTCATGTAGTGTTAGTTCTTCGGGTAAATGAAAGGAGACCTCAATTTCTCCCATGAGCAGCGTGGCAGCCTTTGGTTGTTTATGGTTGAGTAGTATTTCTAATTCCTAGACTGGAATGAAGAGAAAAATATTAACTGTGAGATTAATTAATTCAAGAATAAAACAACAATCTAAATTGTGAGATGTAATTTTAACGAGGTTATAAAAATCGCTAGGCACTAGTTGGGCGGTAGCCAACAGCCTAGGGCCTAGGGGGCCTAGGAGGGAGCCTAGTCGGGGACTAGGCGGTTTTTATTTTTAATTTTTTTAATTTTAGTTTTTTAATAAATACAAACCAATGAGGTAAATAATATCATAGTGTGAATGGGTAATTGTGAATCTACATATAACTTATCCAAAGGCCCAAACCTTATCTAAAAAACTGATCAAGTGATTATTGTTGGATGTGGTCAACGTTCAAACAACATAATGCCACAGAAAAAACAATGGGATAACCTTCATCTTCTCAAACCTCTATCTGCGTTTCTTCTCTCCTCTGTGACCCTTCTTTCAGATTGCAATGACTCGTCCCTGTCATTTCTTCGGACTCGGCTTCTCTGCTATAACAGGCAGTGCTAGGATCTGCTTGGATTTCACTGTCAGGCTGACACGTCATCTAACATCAATCCAAGGGCCAGAAGTGGAAGCTTCTGGCGGTGAAACTGAGGGTTGTGAAGGATGGATTAATTGGGGGATGGAAAATGTTTAAAGGGACTGATTTTGGACGAGAAGGTGGATTAGGTATAGTGGTGGTGGAGGATGGGCGAAATCAACAGTGGATAAAGATGAAGAGAAAAATTAAGGGATGGGAGATAGCGGTGGAGATCGGTATGCGTGAGTATGGGAAGGAACGGAGATGGTTGAAAGACTGGAGGAACAGAGTATGGGGATGGATGGATTAATTGAGAGGAGGAGACGGTTGGGGGCGGTGGAGGAAAACTGAGACAAACCTCAGGGTGCTACTATGAACAGTAGAGAGCACTCACTAGGAGAGAGAAGCTTCCACTTCTGGCCCTTGGATTGATGTTAGATGACGTGTCAGCCTGGCAGTGAAATCCAAGCAGATCCTAACACTGCCTGTTGTAGCAGAGAAGCCGAGTCCCATTTCTTCACCTCTCCCCCAGATAAAAAGTAAACCCAAATAAAAAAACAGAAACATAAAAACGAAAAGGAGATGAGAGTCGAGGAGAGAGATGACCTTCGGCATTGACACTATAATGGCATCAATCGACGTCAGAAAAGAGAAGAGGAGAGAGGCGGCAAGATAAGAGACAAAAGGGGTTCAAACAACCCGACCGCCCAACCAACCTGCGTAGCCGCCCGGAGCGCCTAGCACCCATCCAACCCGCCTAGGCACCCGCCCAAATTCCAAAACGATTTGCTCACCGATTATGCATTAATCCGGGTGGCCTTGCACCTTCCAGCGCCTAGGCGGCCGCCTAGAGCGACTTTTAGAACACTGAATTTTAACCATAGCTAATGAGTTGAATTAATCACCTTCTCACTGCTTATGGGGATGAGGTCGTCCTCATCTGGGCATTCGATTGTGAGGGGTACAGCCAGAATTAGTTTTCCTTGTATCTGTTTCAGTTCTAATGTTGCAGTTTGCATATGATGAATGAATATTGACCAAAATCAATTGATCATAGCATGTTATTAATTATTTCTTCATCAAAGAAATACTAATCTATACTATTATTAAGAGAAGAGGATTTGTTAGCCAAAATAAAATTTTTTGACATAAATGACCTTAGCATTTTAAAAAACTTTGACAATTAATTAAATCACAAGGACAATTATGACATTTATAAAATATACTTTTATTATTAAAAAAAAAAAACTCCACAACCCACTTTTTACTCCCACTATCTTATCTCTATAATGACAGTTTTTTTTTTTTTTTTTTTTTTAAATTAAAAAAAAAAATTTCATCATTTGTAATAGAGGCAATTAAAAAGTAGAAAAGGTTTTTAGCTTAATTTGTATTTGTAATCGTACATTCGTAGCAGTTTTGGGGTATGGAATTTTTGTTTTTCTTCTAGACCTTCTAAAAGTCTTGTCATCATCTTCTGATTGGATGTGAGTCATGTGACTGATTTCACCTTGTCTTCCAACCCAGGCTCTCCATTCTACCACTTTCAGATATAAGAGCTACTCTTAAATTGGTATTCATAAACACCAGCAGACCACATTGCACAAACAGAAGCTCAAAGTAAGACGAAGCCAAGAAAGGTCATAGCGAAAACACCATGGCTGTTAGCACATCACTGCCTCACTTTCCTGACCTTGTTATGCACCAAATCATCCTGCGACTGCCCACTAAACCTGCCATTCGCATGAGCTCTCTTTCTAAACAATGGGAAGGAGTATGGTCTGCACTCCATGTGTTAGATTTCGACGAGGGAGATCTGCCGCATGGTAATGATGACAATGACCACCATACAAAGTTCATCAACATCTTGGTAAGGTTTTTGGAATTCCGTAAGAAGGACAAGCAACAACCAGTCTTGGATAAATTCAGGCTTCGCATGGCGAGCTACATGTTTGGAGAGGATGATTCTGTAATAGCTAAGTTGTTGAGTAATTCATTTCAGAGAAATGTCAAAGAATTAGATGTCAGCCTTAGGAGTAAACATAAGGAGGTTAACTGGTACTATTGCTTATCCCCTGGGGCACTTGTTAATGCAAAATCCATAACTGCGCTGAATTTGGAGTATCTGATGATCAAGGACATTGACAGTGCTGAGACTGAGCCCTTCTGCCCCTCTTTGAAAATTCTGTCTCTCAAGAATGTGCATTTTAATCCCAAGGCTCTCCTTGACTTGATTTTGGGGTGCCCTTCAGTTAAGTGCTTGTCATTAACTTCATGTTCCTTTGACCCCCCGGTGTTTCAGATTTCAAGTACCAGTCTCAGATCATTGGAAGTTAAGAATTGCAATGCTCAGAGTCTTCTAGTTGATAGAACTAGGGATCTTGAATCTTTTACATTCGTTTCAAATTTTCTGCTTCTTGAGACTATAATCCTGAAGGATACTGTCAACTTGAAAAAGATCAAAACGCGTGCTCAGCACCTGAAGTACTTTGGATTACTTGGATGCCACAATAATTTGAATGCTACAGTCAGTAATCCAAATCTACACCAGTTTGATATCTTTGCTTATCTGACGTCCAAAGTTTCTATCAATGCTCCAAACTTATGCTTGGCCCGCATCACACTCCGGGAAGAAGAATTTTCTACCTTCAACCAGGAATGGAAACATTTTGCTACCTTCAGTGACTTTCTTAAAGCATTTGGTTGCTCCAACAATATAATCCTCTATATAAGTGATTTCAAGGTATACATCTATCAACATATACTCTGTAGGTTTTCCGTTGTCAGATTTCTGTTTGTGATATGCGTATAACATATGCGTCCATGTGGATTGTGTGGATCTGTATCTATGCATGAGTTCCTGTCAATTGGCCTTTGTTATTTTGCACCACTTGCTGTTTGCCAAGCATTTTATCTATCAATATTTTCATCTATTTTTCTAAATTTATTTATTGTTTATGGGACTATAGAGTATCATCTTTCCTGAAAATTTCAAAGGGGCCTGCTATCCGCCATTGCGTATACTCAGGCGTCTTCATCTTGGAATGATTAACCCTCCGACAGAGGAGATGGATGTTTCTGACCTGGAGGATTCCTTGCTTTGGATGACTCCTAATGCAGAGGAGAGGATTTATTATCCCAATAGTCTTCAGCTCCTGATGGCTAACCCTCCAACAGAGGAGATGGATATTCCTTACCTAGAGATGTCCTTGCTTTGGATGGCTCCTACTCCAGAGGAGAGGTTATATGCAGATTTAGAAAGAATGCAGTATCATATGAGGTTATGAAGTATAGACAGCAAGAATGCGGTATCATATGAGGTTATGAAGTATAGACAGCAAGAATGCGGTATCATATGAGGTTATGAAGTATAGACAGCAAGAATGCGGTATCATATGAGGTTATGAAGTATAGACAGCAAGAATGCGGTATCATATGAGGTTATGAAGTATAGACAGCAAGAATGCGGTATCATATGAGGTTATGAAGTATAGACAGCAAGAATGCGGTATCATATGAGGTTATGAAGTATAGACAGCAAGAATGCGGTATCATATGAGGTTATGAAGTATAGACAGCAAGAATGCGGTATCATATGAGGTTATGAAGTATAGACAGCAAGAATGCGGTATCATATGAGGTTATGAAGTATAGACAGCAAGAATGCGGTATCATATGAGGTTATGAAGTATAGACAGCAAGAATGCGGTATCATATGAGGTTATGAAGTATAGACAGCAAGAATGCGGTATCATATGAGGTTATGAAGTATAGACAGCAAGAATGCGGTATCATATGAGGTTATGAAGTATAGACAGCAAGAATGCGGTATCATATGAGGTTATGAAGTATAGACAGCTTGTTAGCTTCTTTTTAGAAGACTAAGATGAGTTGTGTCAGCTTCATGTACTACCTTGTTGGCAAAGCAGAGTTTCTCTTGTTTAGTTGTATTTTGTACCTTTTTATTGGCCTGAAGTAATATTAGTTCCATAGGTGATGCCGTGCTGCTTCACCAATTTTCTTGTAAGAGATAATGGGGAGTTGCTAAACATATTAGATATTATGTATGTCCATATTCCATGATTTTTTGTGAAGCAGAGAAGCAGGTTGATTTTGCCGGCATATGCGATCACTATGGCTGCTTCTCCAAAATGGTTGGCTAGATGGGTTCTTCACAGCGGTTTTGTCAATGGTCCGTATTGCATGTTGTCCTGCTTTCTTTACGAGTCTGCTATTGCTGCCCTTCTTTGGTATTAGGCTTTTCAGTCAAGCCCTG
>BDJD01004697.1:101847-150344 GCA_002564525.1 Rosa multiflora | reverse complement strand
ACTCAATTTGATTACAATATTCACACTACAGCTAACCAAATAGAGTAGTTGTGTGAACTAACAACCAACAACAAAAGAAATAAACTTCTGTTGTGTGAGATTTATGCAAATGAGAGTATATATAGTGCACATGATGTTTGATAAAATGGCACAAGAAGGTTTTGTTGAAGCGAAAAGATATTATATCAGTTTTTGATTCATGTGTAGCTAGCTAGGAATGCTTTCTTGTTTGGTACATTACCTAGTCACATGTTTCTTTTGTTGTTGGTTGTTAGTTCACACAACTACTCTATTTGGTTTCTGTTGTGTGTTATGAATCTCACACAACAGAAGTTTGTTTCTTTTGTTGTTGGTTGTTAGTTCACACAACTACTCTATTTGGTTTCTGTTGTGTGTTATGAATCTCACACAACAGAAGTTTGTTTCTTTTGTTGTTGGTTGTTAGTTCACACAACTACTCTATTTGGTTTCTGTTGTGTGTTATGAATCTCACACAACAGAAGTTTGTTTCTTTTGTTGTTGGTTGTTAGTTCACACAACTACTCTATTTGGTTTCTGTTGTGTGTTATGAATCTCACACAACAGAAGTTTGTTTCTTTTGTTGTTGGTTGTTAGTTCACACAACTACTCTATTTGGTTTCTGTTGTGTGTTATGAATCTCACACAACAGTGAATTCTTTCTTCTGTTGTCTGAATGTGCCGAGGCATCGCCGCACATGCCACGCCAGGCACATGCTGCGCAGAACTCACACAACGGAAATAGGTATTTCTGTTGAGCAAACTATTATCACACAACGGTGAAATCACCGTTGTCTGATTTTCCAATCACACAACACTCACTTAGACCACGGTCAGTTTGGTCATCAGACAACAGAAATCCACCGTCGTCTGATGACCTTTTTGTAGTAGTGTGACTAGTTAATAATTATGCGAGCAACACATACAATTCCAAAAATACACAATTACTTACAGAAACTATTTTTTTTAATTCCTTTAAGTAGTAGGACATGCAAGTTCTGACTACTTTGGGAGTTACTGCATTGAAGATAGGCAAGAAGGTCTGCATTTTGAGGTGCAGAGGATTCATTGTTGTAGGCGAAAGACATGTTGAACCGGAATAAGGATATGGAATTGATTTGCTAAGAGAAAAGCAGAGGATTGTAAAATACACATAAGAGTGTTGAAGGTGAGAAACTACTGAGAATTAAAGAGTGATAGAGAAATATGTAGAGAATATCTCTGAATTTATAGGACAAAAAGTAACATCTAGATTCATATATTAGGTAGAAACACTTCAAAGTTGTGTGCATACATGCACCAGCCAGCAGGTGAATCCAAATTTCTTAAATTTGTTGCCAAAGTATGAATTTTGGTATTAATGAATTAGAAGGAAAAGAGACTTGGTAGAATCTGACCCAAAAGCTTCAAATGGTAATATGTTTTTCTTTCCATTATGAAAATCTGCCATTATTACCAAATCTAGTCAAATCTTACTAGTATACCGACACCTTGATGCATAATTTAAAAACACATTCAGAGACCTCAAAACTGTCAAACTTATGTTTTCACATGTCCTATGCTCTTTATTTGAAACTTTAGTAGTTCAGGATAAATAGCTTTTCTTTTGTATTTGTAAGACCTTAGAAATTTGTTATTAATTCCTAAATGTTTCCTGGGATTAATAAAATGTTTGTTTGTACGATTTTGTGGTTCGAGGGTGGAGTGGAATTATTTTCAGACGAATAATTATTCGAAGTGCACGTTTTAGGGGTTATGAAGTTTGAATTTTTATACGTTTAGATTCTGTGAGAACTTCCTTCACGAAAGTTGTAGAGCGCGTCGATACGAGTTCGTGGACATGTGGAATGCTAAAATCGGAGTTCATATGAAGAAGTTATCGCATTCGGAAAAAGTTTCCATTTTGGTTAAATAGGAAAAAAATCCGAAAATATCAGAAAATGCCAACTTTCCATTTTCGGAAAGTTTTGTCGATCTCTTCGGTCCCGAGCCCAGTTTCGCCTCCTGCCTTCCCCGGCCGATTTCTTCTCGTCCGGCCACCTTTCGCTTCGATTCCAATGGGGTTTCTGCTCGCCTCGATCCGTATACAGGTCTGTGGTGGTGGTTCGTCGTGGGAAGCACTGTAGGCGGCACTACAAGGCCGGAAAGATAGGCGGTGGTGTTGCAAATCGCCCAGATCAGAGCTGACTATTCGGGCCACCATAGCCGGTGTTTCTTGAGGGCTTTTGGAGCCCAAAGGACGTAGATGATTCTCTCCAAGGTGGCTTGCAACGATTCAAAGTGTGAAGGTTGAATTTTGAAGATTGTGATTATATGGTTCTTCGAATTTATGAGCTGTCGAGGTAATAATTTTCGGCCATATGGCTTCTATTTAGACTTTGTGCTAGTTATGAAAGTTGTAATTGGAGTTGAGATGAAGAACTTTGGTGTTGGAAGTTTTGCCAAATTCTGACTTTGGGCCAGCGGCATTGCCGCCACTGTGGTGTGTTTTCCGGCGGTTTCCGGCCACCTCAGGGATGGTTTCTGTTCCTAATTTCAATCTACTCGTCGATACGAGCATTTCGATATACAAAACATAATTTTTGGAGATCATATGAGCATGTTAGGGTTTTTGTGATTTCGATAGTTTCGGTTATCGATCCGTGAGGATTCGGCCTTTCGATCGACTTGTAGTTGAGGATCCGACTGTTGGATCATCATATAATTGTGTTTTGTGAATTGTGTGCTTTGTGTTGTATTGAGTGTGACCTTGATGTGATTAGGTGATTGACAAAATTGTGTAAGCGGAGTTTGGACGATTTGGTGCTTGTCTTGGTTTTGTGTGAAGACTTAGCAGGATATGGAAGTGAGTAAATCTCACAGTGTTTCGGTTGATAATTAGTTATTTTTATTTTAGTAGATCTAATTGTTAGCATGAGAAATCGTATCTATCAAATGAAATTATTTGTTTTAAAATATATGAACTTGATCGACAACGGTTCATGGGTAAGTTGAAACAATGTTTTGATATAAAATGATTTTTGAGAAGTATAATTTATGAACTATAGTTGGTATTAGTGGTCATTCCTGCGTGAATGACTATGTATATATATATATATATATATATAGTTACATGGAATATATATATATCTGGATGGTGCAGCATTGTGATATGTATACTTTTGATGATTTATATTGTTGAAAGAGTGATTTGGAGTTGTGATGTGACAATTGTGAGTAGGAAGGTTTCAGTGGTAAACCTGGGTATTGTTCTGAGGGCCAAGTGGTTCGAAGTCCGAAGGTTACAGTGGCAACCTGGGTATTGTTCTGAGGGCCAGGTGGTCCGAAGTCGGAAGGTTACAGAGGTAAACCTGGGATTGTTCTGAGGGCCGAATGGTCTGAAGTTCGAAGGTTACAGTGGTAACCTGGGTGCACTAATATCGTAAGGTTGAACCTCGGCTGAGGTGATAAGTTACGATTCAGTTGGTGCAAAGGCATCGTAAGGTTGAACCTTGACCGAGGTGACAGGTTACGATGCAGTTAGAGCTCTAGTCTGTCGAAGTCGGAGAATGTTTCTGGTGTTCTTTCTTTAATTTATACGTGAGATTTGGATTACAATAAATTTTGTTGTTTGATTTAATTGTAATCTCCTGAACTAAGTTATATACAGGAGTTGCTATGATTTGAATTATGTGAATTTGGTGATCTCCTGAACTAAATTTCTATGCAGGGATTACTAATTTTTATCTTGTCACGCCCCTGATTTTAGACACATGAAAATCGATATATAATCTCATAATTACATATGCGTGAACGTTCAGCCATCAATACAAAATACCCAGAAACTTTTTCCCTTTTAACCCAAGTACATATTGATGCCCTGAACCCACTGTGTCAATATTGACCTGCTCCATAGAGTCATATATTACATAAGCTTATGAATTAAATTGTCAACTACAAAATAAAACGTAAACGCTGCTCAGAGTAACTATACAACGGAAGTCCTTATTAATGGTAAAGTCACAACAATGGCTTCCTACTTTAAAGCTGCAAGGATACCGCCACCGCTTCAGCCACAATTATCCTGACCTGCAAGATTAACCCTTACACCGTTTGAATAGTGTACCAGGTTGCCACACAACAAAACCCGGTAAGCTTTTGCAAGCCGTATGAGTAAACTCAAAATCACAAAGTAAAACACATTTTCAAGTCACCTCAACCTAAACACGATATGCACATATCTCACACCTACGGTCATTAATTCCATAACCTTTCATATCGTGCCTACTTAAGTCAACTGGTGACTAAAGCCTCATGCTCAGATCCTTAATCCTAGCATCCAATTACACAAATTTCAGTCAAACAAGACTTCCTCAAGCAATGTTTGATGCCATCCTAACGCCCTATGGCGAATTCCAGAATCACACTCATTCCCCATTCCCCCCATGAGCTTTTGTCATCAACATGACATCAAAGGTGAAAATCAATGAATCGTCTTCCTATCCTCACCACATAGTACAATTCGTCACCACTATGGCTCTTAAGAGAAATCAAACCATCAATCAATACAATCAAGAAGAAACAAAACAATCACATTTCAAAACAAGCAAAACAATTCATAGTAACCCCTGCATATAATTTAGTTCAGGAGGTCACATTAAGTCAAGCAATTCAAGTCAAAGTAGTAATCATCACAAAGATTCATCATACTGATGTCATCGATTCATTACACAAATATTCCTACAGAAGCTTCACATGAAAATCATCACAAAGATTCATCATACTGATGTCATCGATTCATTACACAAATATTCCTACAGAAGCTTCACATGAAAATCATCACAAAGATTCATCATACTGATGTCATCGATTCATTACACAAATATTCCTACAGAAGCTTCACATGAAAATCATCACAAAGATTCATCATACTGATGTCATCGATTCATTACACAAATATTCCTACAGAAGCTTCACATGAAAATCATCACAAAGATTCATCATACTGATGTCATCGATTCATTACACAAATATTCCTACAGAAGCTTCACATGAAAATCATCACAAAGATTCATCATACTGATGTCATCGATTCATTACACAAATATTCCTACAGAAGCTTCACATGAAAATCATCACAAAGATTCATCATACTGATGTCATCGATTCATTACACAAATATTCCTACACAAGCTTCACATGGCAATCATCACAAAGATTCATCATTATATATATATTTCACATAAATATATATATATGAAGCTTCACATGAAAATCATCACAAAGATTCATCATACTGATGTCATCGATTCATTACACAAATATTCCTACAGAAGCTTCACATGAAAATCATCACAAAGATTCATCATACTGATGTCATCGATTCATTACACAAATATTCCTACACAAGCTTCACATGACAATCATCACAAAGATTCATCATTATATATATATTTCACATAAATATATATATATATATATACACACACACGTAGTCATTCACTTAGGAATACCACTAATACCAACTATAGTCGTAGTTAACCTAATAACTCCATAACAATAGGGTAATCTCGCTCATAACAAATATTGATCATTTACTCACCAAACGATAAAGGTATCCCATTCATTAATGAACCTTGTGAGATTACTCACCTCGAAACTCCCGCTGCGTCTTCAATACAGAACAAAGCAGCCAAACCACCCAAAATAGCTGTCCAAAGAATACCTCGTCACGTACCTAAGGAATTACAGCTCTCATTCAGTCAACGAATCACAGGCAATAACGTTCGAAACCCTAAATCAAACCAAAATTCCCAAGGTGACGCCAAATGAGGCGAAACCACATTCGAGACCTCCCAAACTCCCCGAAATTCGTCCACGATCGATGTGACCAAACCACAAGTCGATCGGATGCTCGAAGCCTCACGGATCGAATAAATCGATCGGTATGAAACTGCAAAAATCATAACAATTCCATACGAACTCCAAAATTTGCATATTATATATCGAAACGCTCGTATCAACGACTAGAACATATATAATACCAAAAATAGTTCCTCAAGTGGCCGGAACACTACCAGAACGCCCCCACAGGCGGTGGTGCACCGCCGCCGGCCAAAACTCAATATTTTACAAAACTCCCAACATCAAAAAGCTTCATCTAAACATGCTTGTGAATTCTCGTAACTAGCTCGAAGTCAGAAAACAAGCATAAAGGGTCGAAAACTACCCCACAAGCCGTGAACAGTAATCCAATCTGAGTTGAACCAAGTTTTACGTGAATCGATCCAAACAAACACCATAGATCGACTCAGACGACCCCCACGAAGACAAGGAAGGAAACTTGAAGCCGTACGGTCGCCGGAGCTACGTTTTCCGGTCGGGTCCGAAAACACTCAACTGCGCCGCTTTGCAGCATCGCCGTGGAGGAGAATCGACGCTAGAGGACACTAGAGGGACGACCAGACGGAGGAGACGATCCTATTTGGAATGTTTCGTCGCCGGAGATCGCCGCAGTTCGCCGGAAAATCCTGGTCGGGTCGGCCGGGTCTGGCTCGGGTCAGTCGGATTATTTTGTTTCTGAAGGTGCAGCCGAGAGAGAAGAGAGAGGAAGTGAGTTTTCCGGAAATGGAAATAATGAAAATAGTAAGTTTCCAACTTGGGAAACTTCTATTTACACCAAAATGGAAATTCCTTCCAATGGCCATAACTTTCTCATATGAACTCCGATTCTCGCATTCCACATGTCCACGAACTCGTATCTACGCGTTCTACAACTTACATGAAGGAAGTTTTGGGAGAATCCCAAATTATAAAAAGTCAACCTTTGCGCCCCCTTAAAACCATACTTTTCAAATAATTAATTCGTCCGAAACACTTCCGCTCGGTCCACGAGCCATGAAACCGTCCTATAACCACAATTTAGATTTCGGAAAATCCTCAGAAAATAAATGACGAATTTCCGGGGTACTACATATCTAGTGTGATTGGATGTTTGGTTGTGTTTGTGGAGTTAAATATTGTTGCTTTAATTATCTCACGAGCTGAGAAATTATAAGCATGCGTGACGTGAGTCATTTTAATTGGGTTTACTCATACGAGCTTCACAAGCTTACTGGGTTGTTATTTCAACCCGGTGCACTATTCCATGTTGTAGGGTTTATTGTGCAGGTAAGGGTAACGGTCGTCGAAGCTGAGATGTACGTTCGATAGCGTGGACGTGGAAGGGTACTCTTAGTTTTAAGTCTTCCGTTGTGTAGTGAGTTGTGGTGCGTGTGTTTACTTATTGAATTGTCATTTAGTTTAATTTGTAAACTATTTGTAATGTAATATGTGACTCTAAAGAACGAGTCGGTATTGACATTGTGAGCTCAATTTGTTTAGTTGCTTAATTTATATGAAAAATTTTCTATGTGTTTTTCTTGTGCTAACTTTTTAAGTTATCGCGTTTAGGATTTGAATTTATTTATTCAAAATTCGGGGCGTGACAGTATTAATTATGAGACATGTAATATCCACAAACTAATTTTAATCTGAAAAAAGAATCTAATAGTTACAAGAATTATTAAGTATCATCTTATCCTCATTAAAAAATTAAATGGAAAAAATATTCAAATCATATATATAAGAAACAAGCCATGTTAAACTTTACAAGCTTTTCCCTTAGGGTTAGCCCAACTGGCTAGAGAGTTTGGAAAATTCAGATGAGATTAAACTATATAAGAGGTTTGATCAGGGGCGGAACTATGTTCAGGTCCGGCGGGGTCCGGACCCCCCTTAAGTTTTTGACAGAAAACAATAACAGAAAGATAGATAGATCATAAATGTCCCCCTGATTAATATTATATATATAATATTTTATTGAATTGAAATTGGTTAACTAAAAATAATTAACAATTGGTTAGATTAATAAAATGAAATATATAATATGCAATAGATGTTAAGGTTTTTAATGGTTTTGAATGAGAAGTTTTCTGTTAATTTTGTGCCTCTACTTTTATTTCGAGTTTACGACTACAATGGTGTGGAACTAAATTTTCAGAAATTCATTCTCGATTAAACAGATATGGTTTTATAAGATTTTGTAGATTTTGCCCTCTAAAGTATTCAATTCTTTTTTTTTTTTTTTGAAATAGAAGTTGATATCATTAGATCAACAACAAAAGGGCTGTAGTCTACCAAAACTTACATAAGAAATCCGGCAAGAAAATCCGGAGAACCTACCTAAGCTAAAGCACACTATTAAGGATCACTGGGACGCTCACATTTAAGCGAGCCTATACAAGAATGAAAAAACCTCGCCTCCTACGGAAAGAAAGCATTCAACTAGCCCTCACTTGCCAATCACGCAATTGTGGTACAAACAAGAAACTAGAAACGTCATAGAAGACTCATAGAAGTTTATCCAACCTCACACAGGCTCAATACCCTAATACATTAGGGCCCAGCTTGCCTAGACCTGGGTCCAAGCCCGTAAGCCCAAGCCCAAATAGAATCTTGTCCAACAGGAAGGTTTCCCTGCCCCATCAGCTTAAGCCCATAAAATTGAGCCCACAAATTTAAGCCCAACAACCCAAGCTTAACCCCAGGCCCAAGGGCCCAAGGCCAAACCCGAGCCAAGAGGGCAGAAACCCTAGGCCACTGCAGCCGTGCAGCCTCCGCAGCCGTAAGGCCTCCCGGCCACAAGCCCATCCTCCACAGCCTCAGAACTTCGAGCAGAACCCTCGGTGCAACTCAAAGCTAAACCACCAGCCAAATCAAATCACTGCAGAGATCACAGACCCACACCCTGCAATCCGATTACCTACACAGTAGCCGGCGACTCGTTGATACCTCCGGTGACCAACGATGCAGCTCTGCCAATTTTGAGCACCTGCACAACAGTCGAAACCAAGGAGATCGAAGTCGTCCGCAACCCACCGCCTCCACGCCGACACCGTAGGACTCTCACGGGCTGGATCGAACCCAGAAAAAAACCATGGTCAGAGAGGCCTCCACTTCAAGAACCTCTCGCCGCAACCCACGATTGACGTTGAGGATCCGCTCCGCGCCGCCTCCTAACCTCGCCGCTCCACGGACGCCGCCTTGCCTAAAGGAAGAACGTCGCCGCCAGTCGAAACCTAGGTTTCGAAACCAAAGTCACTCCGAGAAGCTCGGAGACTACTTTTTTGTTTTTAGTGTTAGGAAATCTATAATTCTATTAAAGTATTCAATTCTTTGTTTATGAGTATCGTGATAAAAAATAATCTACAAAAATGATACATTTAACGTATAGACGTATAGTTAACTAAAATAAATATTAAAATTATAAATCTAGTCCTCTATTGTTAGACTTGGACCCCCCCAAAGTAAAATTCCTAGTTCCGCCACTAGGTTTGATCCCATAGGATCAAACATGTTTGTATCTAGAATTAATATATAAACTTTTTATAGCTAGAATTCGTATCAAAATGGTTTTAACTGTAACTTAAATATACTACCATCAAATAGCTAACAACTTATTGTTATTCATTAAGAGGAAGCTTCATTAGCAGCTTCTGATTACGTTAATATACTTTGGTTTCAGTTCTAGTAATATTTTCTCTTTTTGATATATGGTAAAAAGAAATAAACAAATAATTGATAGTTACAGTTATAGGTTATGTATATGGAAAGTACATCAATATTTAAATAGGCTAACCTTCTTTTAAGATCAAGAAAATGTTATACTATAGTTGCAAAGTGTAATGAACAATATGTAATGAAAAATTTATTTCATAGAATCGTAAGATTTTTGGACTAGTGGCCTAAACAATGAATTTGTTATATTGGGTGCTATACTAATCCTCTGTTAATTAATTATTAGATTAAAAACATTTCACCTCCCTGAACTTTACACCTAAAATTGTTTGTGCCCTTGGAGTTCTGATTTGATGACAACCTCTTTGACGTGCCGCGGTCATTCATTATGACATGTGGGTCTGCTGTTATTCATCAAACTTTATGATTTACTTGATTTCTTCCGATTTAATAATGGCTTTCTGCACACGTTATTTTTAGTCATCAATTTGACAATAAACATTTAATAATTAGCCGCGGATATTCATTACGCTTTGTGGGTCGGGCCCACCTATCTGCCACGTGACAATAAACATTTAATGTGCCGCGGCTAATTCATTACG
The DNA here is from genome assembly GCA_002564525.1 of Rosa multiflora. Taxonomy (NCBI): domain Eukaryota; kingdom Viridiplantae; phylum Streptophyta; class Magnoliopsida; order Rosales; family Rosaceae; genus Rosa; species Rosa multiflora. Next base: position 140,187 of record BDJD01004697.1, on the reverse strand, counting down.
CTTTGTGGTTCGGGCCCACCTATCTGCCACGTGAGCCTTGCCAAATATAGGTTCAAACAAAGACTTAAATTGTAATCTAAATGGTATAGTTTCAAATGTTTATCAATATAATTTAGTATCAATTGTAACCTAATTAGAGAGGGTAGTACCTAAGAAGTTTATACTCATAAACTCACATTAGTATTAAAGACCAAATTGTCTACCAAGTCACCAAAAAAATAAATAAATGAAACTAAGCAATAACCAATGACTAAAGTTTTCAAAAGAGGCACATAGATTTATATACAACCATACGTGTCTGTGTAAACAAATAAAATTAAATAAGATCGAAACCATAATAGAACAAGAATTATATATATACCTCTAGATCTGGTAAATCATTAATTCAATGATTGAGCTTGAGTATCCAGCGTCTATCAACATTCTCTTTGTCTTTTTCTTTTTCTTTGTCTTTGCTTTTAGAAGGCTCAGAGATCTTGATCACCATTTTCATTAGATGCTAAAAAACTAGATATGATTTATTTTGGTTTGTGCACTAATATTTTGTGCCAGTTTTATAGGTTGGACAAAGAGATCTTGATCAGTGGGTTTAAAAGAAAGAAAAAAACTGTGGGCTGTTAGCCAGTTTTTTCTTTTTCTTTTTTTGAAAATTGTGGCGGCTTTTGAAAGTTGTGTTCACTTTCGATACTGTTGAGCATTTCCATAAAAATAATAGTCGGTCTCGAAAATCTAAGTTTTAATTTAAGTTAATTAATCTTTTAATTATTTAACAAATAGCTATGATATTGTGCTGAAAAAACAATATCTTCTAATTATTAAATAATTTTGGTTCTTTTGAAGATATCTCGCTTAAATTAAAATTTTAGTGGATATAAATTATTTATATAATTAGTATTTGATTAAGTATTCTAAAGTTGAGGTAGGAGGTGACTTCGTCTGGTGGTGCTAGGACGGGATCGGAAGGGCTCAAATAGGAACGAGGTGATTCAATTTGGTTTGTGTTGATTGGAGTTGTTCGGTGAAAAGGGGTGGTGGTGATGCTTGTTTGTTGGTGTGTTAGGGAGGATAGAGGGATGGAATGATGACTTGAGTTTGCTCGGTGCGGCGGGTTGGTCGCTGGTGGTCGGAAGGCGTGGCTTCGGCTTGTAGGACTGAGGTGTGGTGCCTGCAGCATGCTTTTCTCTTGGATTAGGCAAAGTGGGCTTTGGGCCTAGGTTTGGTGTCTGGGCCCAAACTTCTGTTACTTTATGTTTTTATTATTATTATTATTATTAGTCAAATATGGCTATATGCCGGCAATAAATCCCTGCCATTTTAAGGTAGGGCGATATGGGTGTTGTCCCTGTATGCACACAGTGTGCCTTGTCTGGGCTAGTGTGGCGGGGAGCTGTTTGTTTGATAAAATGGACGCAACCTCCTACTGGCCGGATGAAACGGAGTGCAGCCAAATTGATCTATGCTAGTCAACATAGTGAGAAAGCTATGTTATTTGTAATAATGCTTCTTCGTGATAGAGTTATCTTTCTGATATGTCAAAAAAAAAATGGAGTAGTCATTCGTGCACTCTTTGCTAATTGGTGCTTATTAGAATACATAAGTTTTGTAGAGACTCCTGGTACTATTTCAAAATATTCTCTTTATGCTTATTGTAATATGGGTCAACATAGTGAGAAAGCTATGTTATTTGTAATAATGCTTCTTCGTGATAGAGTTATCTTTCTGATATGTCAAAAAAAAAAATGGAGTAGTCATTCGTGCACTCTTTGCTAATTGGTGCTTGTTAGAATACATAAGTTTTGTAGAGACTCCTGGTACTATTTCAAAATATTCTCTTTATGCTTATTGTAATATGGGTTTTAGGCTCTACGTCCCCTTTTTATATTATACAATTTCAAAATTCAAGGTTTGAGGGCAGCCGTACCAGCCCCCAATCAAAAAGAAAAAAAAAACATGCCCTCGACTTTTGTTCAGTGCTTGAGTTTTTTACTGAATTAATTGTTGAAGTGCCTTTGAAGGTACCACACCAGTTAAAGACATTGTTTTGCAAGTATTTACATAAGTTTTTAGCCCTCACAAGTGCATGGTGCAGAGAACAAACTCCGCATCCTTTAACCACATCTTAGTCCTAGAAATCACATACTCTTAGAAATTGAGAAGCACATATACTCTTAGAAATTCAGAATCACGTATTGATGTACAATAACATCTCTAACCATAGGTCTTCAACTCTAAATTCAAATGATTTCTTTCATTCTAAAGATTAGAAAAATTAGCAAGACAGTTTCAGCGGGTTGGAGATGGAGATTTGCCACCCTTCCTATTTCAATTTTTATCTTTAACTAATGAATATCATCATCCTCCTTTTTATTTGTAATCTTATATTCATCCCTACCTTAAAACCAGTTAATTTTTTTTTTTTGAAGAAGTTAATTATTCTTCTTTACAACAATAACAACAAGTAACAAATTCGTGAAAAATTTGATAACAACTTATTAATTTGACAATATTATTTATTTTAGCAACTCATTTTCGCTCAAAAATAAAACTATAAAAGACCTGCCTCTCACAACTAAAGTGAACTGAGAATTTCTAATCGAAATATTGTATTTTTATCAACCTACTCATCACATTCATCACCCCAATTATATTTTTCACTCAGAAATCTCAAGCAAGATGTTTTTTTTTTTTTGGTTTTATCGAGTATAGGTAAGTAACAAACTATTTGAGAATGGGTCTATTGGAGATTTGCAAATTGTTATTTTTTTTGTTCGAACTTATTGTCTTGGAGTTTATTTTAACCCTAATCCCTTGTATGTTATAGCATTCGTATATATTTTTCAATTTGTTGGATTGATCATCCGAAGCTTCGGCTTCAACCGATAGGAGAAGAACGAGACTAGAGGAGTATATTTGTTAGGTATTTTCACTATCTTGATTAATGTTTTCAATTGAATCTATTCTCATTTTTTGAATTTTTTTTTTATTGATCGACGTGGTATTAATATTGTTATGCAACGTGAATCTGCTTCTATATCTGTGCACCGTGATGCTCTAATTTGTTACTGACTTTTCTAAAAAGCTTCCAAGAGATGTCAAGTAGTAACAAACAGTTAATGTTCACATAGTTCTAAAATTCTTGATTTTTGAACCAATCCATTGGTGTGACTCAGAGCATACCTTATCACTGACTCACTTCCAAAAACAACTCCATGACTATTTCTAGCTAATGCAAAACATAAGTCAAGATATTTGAGCTTTTTGTCTGAGAATCCAAATTGATCAAGAAATGAAAAATTTGGATTCACTTAATGAGGTTGAAGATGAGTCAAGACTTGATTGGGGAAGCAAAATCAAGTGTTGACTTGTCTTCATCCTATCAAGTGTTGGCTCATCTTCAACCCCCTTAAGTGTTGGCTCATCTTCATCCTCTTCTTAGATATGTTCTCTTGCGTAATTTACAATTTTCATGCTTAGAAGCTTTACTTGTAAAGATTTTGCAAGTGTGCTAATTTAACAGTTGTCTCCAACTATAATGGTGCTTAGTGAGAGGGAGTTTGAACTCACAAAAAAGGAGAGCGAATTTGATAAGGATGTGTTGCATCCTGAACCTCAATTTACCTGTTTACTAGTCATTTGGACAGAAACTGTCAATTACTTTCACTTTTTCTGTGTTTCGGTACTTTTAGTGGACCAATAAGTTGACTTCTTATTTCGCTCATCATTAGAGAAAATTTTCTTCACGGAAGATGTAAAAGACATTAAACCGAGTTCATGGACATGTAGCCTGCTCAAATCTGAGTTCGTATGGAGAAATCATGGTCTAAAACATAAAAGTTACTGTTTTAGTAAATTTTCTATATATAGAAAACTCACCTCAGTAACTTGCCATTTACGGAAACTCACCTTTTTACCACTATTCAATTTCTCTCTCTTTGACCTGTGAACTCGAACCCGACTCGTTTTCTTTTTCATGTCTTTTCTCAGCCATCCTACCACTAATTCGGACCCCACCGGTTCTATTCGAACCATCTCTTCTTCTTCTTCAAGTATGTGGTGGTCTTGTGGTCCGATTTGAGGTGAGATCACGGTGGAATGTTCAGCAACCCGGGCGGAACTTTATTTTTCGGCCACCTTCGGCAACAATACCTGCTGGGTTTTGGAGATCATGAGACGCTGATCAAACCATCCAACTGGCTTGGGACGATTCAAAGTGTAGAGGGAGAATCGAGCTTCGGAAGTTTTGAAGAAAAATTGAACTCATTGGCTTTCGAGGTAAATTCCGGCCAACCTATGCATTTTTGGACTTTGTTGTAATTGAGAAAGTTGTTGTGGATATTGTAAGGAACATTTTGATGTAGGTGGTGAGACCCAGTTTGGGCGTCAGAGATAGTGGTGTGTAGGGCCCACGCGCCGTCATTTTAGTGGTTCATGAGGCCTGATTCTGGCCTTCTGTTTTCGTTTGTTGGGTTGGTTGTAGTGTGCGGAACTTGTAGGTATGATTTTGGTGGAAATTGGAGGAAATGTTGGGTATCAATTGTGATTTTCCAAAGTTCAAACTTTTGGTTATCGATTGTTATCTTAGTGGTGAAGTTTGGGATGAATCCGAGAAGAAATGGAGATATTGGTTTACGAGGGATTTTCGGGTTTCGTTTAAGAATTGCATTTAATTTTTGAATTATTGTTTATGAAATATAATTTTGTACAGAACGTGATACTAACCCATCACTCGACGAGGATTCGTATGCTTAGGTGCCACGTTAGTCATATACTGTGAGTGGATTTTGTTTTGAAATTGACTATGCATGCAACTATGTTTAAATGAATGCCTTTATTTATCTATTTGAAATATATGATTTTTTATCAGAAAGTCGTCTATTGACTTCAATTATGATTTCGGGAATGGAATTGTCTTATTATTTGTTTTGCGATTGAACCTTCTGATGAATTTTTCCAAATTATGGTTATTAATTGAATGATGAATTTCTTTAATCTCGCATTTGAACTTCTCTTATGATTCTACTTTTAGTGAGAGTATTTTGGCATGTGGGACACGTCGTTGATTTATTTGAGTTATCATGAGGTTTACCGAATATGGTTGAGAATCATACTCGTGCTTTTATTTGGGAGATTTTGTGGAAGCTGATGCTTTGATATTGAGAAAATTTAGTGACCACATCATTTTGTAGCTAAACAATATAGTTCATGCATAAAAGATCATTGTTTGTTTGAGCGTCTATTGCATTCACAAAGCCGGCGGTTTGATAACTGCAATCAATGGTTCAATGGAATTCTCGTATCATAGAGATGCTTATGGCCATGAGACCCACACGGAGTCCACTGCCGTTGGCCGGTACGCCTTCTAGGCTTGTTAACCCTGCAATTTTCTCTGCAATCCTCTAATTGGGTTCCTCAGACAATTCCAGTTACTTCCGAGTCAATAACTCCAGCTTAGACTTAGTGGTGGTGGAAGTGGGTTCCCAAGCCCAAGATTGGCTTAAGACAGACATCAAAAGATGAAATTTGGGTTAATACTCGGTCAAAATTGAGAGAGAGAGAGAGACTAAAATACCCTTTGAAAAATAAAGTAATGGTATTAGGGTTAACATTGTTATTGACGGTAGGTTCTAAAAGTATGTCAGTTTTGTAAAATCAAGGTACTAATGCAATACTTTACAAACTTCAAGATCTTAATTCGGATTGACCAATATCTCATGTACTATTTGTTGGGGACATCATTGAGTTTAAAATAAGTGCAAATTTGGTGTATGATGTTTTCTACTCCCAAGATTAGGAGGTCAAGTTTTAGTAAAGGGAAAAAAAGTAAAAGTATCGTACCCAAGAGATTGAGTAACTCTATCCTAGCTAGATCATAGTGAAAATAAACCTAGAAAACACATATAAAATCTACATTTTTACAAGTTCACAACCTCAGCCCTTTGGAAGCTAAACATTATGAGGAAGGTATTAACAATTGTGGTAGTGAGCAGCTTAGTTGATTTTAATTTGGGTAAAGAAAATTAAATGCATAAAATAAAATAAACAAATAAAAATGTAGAGACTAAATCAATGAGAAGAATAGAGACTTAAGCATTGCACCTAACCTTACTCATGCACAAAATGTAACCCATATTTAATGTAATAACTGATAAAATAATCTGGGGTTCACATCCAAAACCAATTGGCAATGGATGGAGTGGCCCAAACTCTTATAAACCCATAGGCAAGGTTCCATTTTCCCCATGTGGGATGTATATATTCTCAACACGCCCCGCACGTGTGGCGAATTTTCAAGCCATACACGTGGACAACTTTGGGTGATGTGGAGTTCGTGTGGCCATGAGGCAAGTACACGTGTGGGTAACCCGCTCTGATACCATGATAAAGTAATCTGGGGTTCACATCTAAAACCAATTGGCAATGGATGAAGTGGCCCAAACCCTTATAAACCCATAGGCAAGGTCTCAATTTTCCCCATGTGGGATGTTTAATCTCAACACGGCCTCGTATGTGTGGCTAATTTTCAAACCATACACGTGGACAATTTATATTGGGTGACATGGAGCTCGTGTAGCCGTTAGGCATGCACACGTGGGTAACCCGCCCTGATACCATGATAAAGCAATCTGGGGTTCACATCCAAAACCAATTGGTAATGGATGGAGTGGCCCAAACCCTTATAAACCTATAGGCAAGGTCCCATTTTTCCCATGTGGGATGTATATATTCTCAACAATAACATGCTTTGATAAATTTCCCCTTAGTGCTTTGATGAAGCTACCAAGAAACTAACTGGTCATGCAATTTAACAATATCTTCCGAAGCAAAGTTAAATTACACAACCTTTATACCATTCAAATCTTCCGGATCCTAAATGGCCTATGGTGCCGTGAGCCTAAATTCTTCCGGAACCTAAACTTAGAACATCATGCTTTAATTTCAAGGTAAGAAATTCAAGCAACTTAGTTCTTCCCGTAGGAATAAGCTAAGCAACCACCTATTTAGCTACACATGCTCACGGAATCAAGAGTTTATCAAGTTCATGTTTCTAATTCAATAATTTCCTAAAGCATGCTTTTAGGTGATAAATCTATAAACACACTTAGAATACATGAAAGTATAGTAGCCAAAAGATTCAAAACATACATAAACATCAAAGAACATAAAGATTACATTGTTTTGTGCACAAGTGTGGCCCTAGCCCCAAATTCAACTACTCACAACTCATATTTACACAACTACAAGCCATAAACATCATAAATAACAAATAAAAGAGAGCAAAGAGTGGAGAACAAGTGATATACCCACGGTTTTGACTCTTTTTGGAGCCAAACCAAAAGCACAAGATATCTCCCTTGCCTCCTAGATGCTATATGAGAAGAGAAATGTTTTAAAGTATAGAGATTTCGGTTTCTAGAACCCAAATCACTATACAAATCCACAAAATCTCAAGAACAAAGTAAGAACAAGGCTTGAATGTGTGAGAAACAAGAGAAGTGATTCATCAAAGTGTGTAGAAACTTTGATTTTGGTAAAACCCAAGTGGCTACACACATTTTTCTTACACAAAACTCAAAGAACTATGTACAAGGTATGAAAAACTAACCTAAAACTAGAGAAAAGAGAGATTTTGATGCTCCAACATGAGAGAGCCAAGGGGGTGCACGGTTTTGGGGAGAGAGGAATGGCTATTTAAAGGCCAAGGCAATCCAAATCAAGGGTGGAGATAAAAAAGAATGAAGGGCTAGATGTGATTGACAAATTTGTAAGCACAAAATGTGGATCTAGTTTTTAACTCCACATAGAAATGACCTAGAAAGCCCATAGATATTTTGGTGGAGGAGAAAAAATAGGGGTAGAAGGGTCATTGTGTAGGGGAACAAGGTAATAAATAGGAGACAAATGTGTAAGGTGTAAGAATATGACTACTTGTCATCTTTCAAATTTTGAATTTCAAAATAACTTAGACCTAAAGTCTTCCCACCTAAGGTCTCTAACCCTAGTTAGCTCTTCCTTGTCCTCCACACATGTTCTCGGCCGGCCAACTCGGTCGGAAATGTCGGGAATCCGGCGTTGCCCACCGTTGACCCATTTTTTGTTCGTTTGCGCATTTTCTTCTCCTTTCTTCCTTCAATTGAATCTCCACCAAGAGTTTGGAAATAGCTTTTGACTTCTTCATACCAAATGTTCCTCCATGCGTTTAGATGGTCCTGGTAAAATTTCAGAGCTTTGTTCACCTTGGTTTGGCCGGAAATGCTGCCGGAATTCGTACAGGTCCTGTTTTACAGTTTTCGTCTTCTAGTGCAGAAAATTGGACCGATATTTTGAAGGCCTTCCACTATGAAATAACTCTTACACTATTCATAAAAATGATCCTTAGGATGTCTATAATGGATCTGCTAAGTTTCAACTCATTCGGAGTTCATTTGGTCAGTCTGCCGCTCCTCCTTCCTTGCCTAGCTCGATTTCTCCTAGCCGGAGTAGGAAAATATGCTAAAGTTGAGTTTTTAGTGCATTTCCATTCTTCTCCATTGTTTCCTATCATAATAAGGAAAACATAATAAATAGATATAAATAAACACAAAGGTTAAGCAAAAGTGCAAGATTAGAGGAATAATTACTAGGTAATTATGAACCTAACACTATTCTTAAGATTTTCCCAAAATCTCAAAATTTCCCTTTCACTCTCTTAGGCCTAGTTTTGGATTGCTTTGCTTGTACAAAAGTAAGCTTTTTTATGTAGTTTGAGGCAACTTTTAGAAGCAACTAGCCCTTAATGACCTGATGCACCACACATGTGTACTGAAAAACTGCTCTTGCATAGGTCACTAAATAGCACGATCTCTTTCTAGTATTTGGCGCATACATGTCCTCAATGTAATTGATATCATATGATTCATATCTATTATGTTAGTCTATATCTAATATTATCTTTTGGGATGTGTCTAAGAGAGTGCGATCTCTTACTAATTTTTTAAATGCCTCATATATTTTGTTGGTCCATCCAATTTTTTTGTTTTTTTGTTTTTTTTTCTATGGCAAAGATATGCTGCGCGCGTGCACGCACACGTGTAATGCGGTCATGTTGAACTACTTGTGTAGAGGTGACCTTTTTTTTGACAACTTCTATAGATGTGACTAAATAGCATGATCTCTTTCTAGTATTTGGCACATGGATGTCCTTGGTGCAATTGATATCATATCTATTATGTTAGTCTATATCTAATATTATCTTTTGGGAGGTGTCTACAGAGTGCGATCTCTTTTTAATTTTTTATATGCCTCACATATTTTGTTGGTCCAGTCGTTTATTTTTTTTGGAAAGAGGGCCGGTACGGCTGCCCGTTAAGCCTTTTATCATTAATGAAATTGTAGAATACATGGAAGGAACATGATACCTGAACCCGAAATGACAATAGGCATAGATGCTGCACCACAGTGCACACACACGTGTACGGCGGCAATGCTGACAAACTGCTCCTATAGGGGTGACATTGTTTTTGATGACTCCTATAGAGGTGACAAAATCGCGCGATCTCTTTCCAATATTTGGCACATGCATTTCCTCAGTGTAATTAATATCATATCTATCTTGTTAGTCTATATTTAATATTATCTTTTGAAAAGTGTCTAGAGAGTGCGATCTCTTTCTAATTTTTTACATGCCTCATATATTCTGTTGGTCTTATCCGTTTTTCTGTGTTTGTTTTTTTTTGGCGGAGGGAGTGTACTAGTTCAGTCCCGAAATTCTTCCAGTCCATAGAATCCGAGTCCACATCATCTCTCAGAAATGAAGCGCAGGGTGTTGATGCTGTGCGGGGACTACATGGAAGATCAGGAGGCCATGGTCCCTTTTCAAGCGTTGCAGGCCTTTGGAGTTGCCGTCGATGCCGTCTGTCCCGGAAAGAAAGCCGGCGACATCTGCCGCACCGCCGTTCATCAACTCTCTCCTTCTCACCAGGTTCCTCCTCTTCTTTTTCTTTTATTGATCATCCAAAACTTGAATTTTGATGCACTCAATGCTTACTTAGTTTAAGTCGGAAATCATCGCAAGATTTGGAGTCCCAAACTAGGCCTAAGAGAGTGAAGCAAATCTAGTAGATACCAGAGGCTCGAAAGCTCTGAACTGGTATGTTAGGTCCATACATGGGCTATGAAACATATATTGACTTCTCTTTGAAATAGGTAATTGGTCATTCGGCAGTGTTTGAACCAAACCATCAACTGGCCTTCTCTGTTGTTTGTAACTGAATTTGTAACTGTCTACAGTTATTTAGATTATAATAGTTAACACCAAAATGATTGGATACTACTTCACATATATTCGTAAACTCCTAGCTGGAATTTAAGCACCTGTATTTTTATTCAGTATATAGATATTAGTTATTTTACATAAGAAACAAGAGATGCTTTACTACTTTACCTAATAATACTCTTTTTTCCAGTCTTGATTCACCTAATAATTAAGTTTATCTTATTACTAGGTTTTGTAATACTTATATACAGTGACACTTGGATATTTACTGTTCTATTTCTTGGGTTGATTGAAAGATCAGAGAGAAGTGCTTTGTAAACACTCTAGTACCTAGGACATACAGGAGCAGGAGGCATGCTCACTTAGCACCCTTATAGACTTATCTGTGCATAAACAGATAAGTTTAAATCCTTGGTAATGATTTTCAAAGGTAGTTGGGATAGACGGTGTCTTACTTTTAACTACAATTGGTTGGTTTGGATTGCTGTATACTTACATACATATGCTATCCGTTGCTTATGATTTGAATTACATTTGTATAACAAATGAGTTTTATGCAGTTTTCAAAGCTAAAATCTTGTTTTGTTTTTGTCTTGAACATATATAGTTAAATCAGATTGGTTGCTATTCAACTATATTATAAAGTACCATCTGTCTTTTTGTGAGATCTGGTAAATATTCTAGAGATATGATTTCTAAACTACTTATCTACTTCCAAGAAACCCAACCTGTGTAAAGATTGTGTTTTTCCAGTTAAGGTAGAAGCATCTCATTGAAATTAGATATGTAACAGATTTTGTATACAATTTTAGTACCTAAATATTTTATGATGTGATATTAATGTACTTATTATATTTGTATTCCTATGTTTTTGTCAAACTTAGAGCTATTTTTATGTATTGAAGTTCTAAATTTTAAAGCTGCTGCCTTGCAACTTAGAGTTCGACTAGTTTTATTTAAAAGGTTTACTTGACATGGTAAAATCTAGTTTTCAGATTCATTAAGAAGGCAATCTTTTAAGTTTGATTACACTAAGTTATTTTCAAGACCAAACTAGAGCTATCTATGTAATAAATGTATGTATCTCAAAAACTTAAGACGTTATTGTGAACATAATGCCTGGTTTGTCATAGTTGCTGTGTTCATGTGAATAGGAACATAAGACGTCAATGCAATTCTTTGATATGGGACATGTTGCTTATGCAAGATTCGAGAGTATATAGACTGGAAATAAATATTTTGAAGTCTATGCAATAGCATCCTTTCCATGTTTGATTTGCCCTTTGGAGTGTACATCAACCAATATGCTTGCTTATGATTTGGATTTACAGAGAAGAGCAATAAATATTGTTATGGAGTTTAACCAATGGTTGTGCTTTAGCTCTAGTGGACTATGTACTCATGCATAGATTTGGCTTGGATTTGACAAATTTCAGTTGGAAATATATAACTTAGCCTTCCACAAGTATTCTTGATTTAGTCCGCATGTGTTATATGGTTGTGCTTTAGCTCCAGTGGACTATGTACTCATGCATAGATTTGGCTTGGATTTGACAAATTTCAGTTGGAAATATATAACTTAGCCTTCCACAAGTATTCTTGATTTAGTCCGCATGTGTTATATGTTTATTTACAGTAGCGTTCACCTGAACACTTGGTGACCAGGTAATTGTGTTCATCCACACTTTAATTTCAAAGGCTGGGAGTAGTAAAAACACATTCAATTTAATCTCAGCCCTTTAATATAAATCGAGAGGATGACCACAAATTCCCTGGTCATCTGGTGATCAGGTGTACCGGACCGTGTTTACGTATAAATGCTGTTGTATAATCTTTTGATAGCAACCTAAGTTGAATTGGTGAAAGTCAAATGGAGAACATTGATCCTTGCATTTATCACTGATAAATTGGCACCAACTCTAGTTTGTAAGGAAAGCTATATGGCAAAAGTAAAGCAGGAATGGTACAACTATCAGGAGTTGGGGAACTACTATTTACAATGCTTTCTCACTCATTATGAGATCAATGACCAACCTGTAATGAGAGCTTGGATGAAACCACGCCTAATTAGGGTGGAAATGTTGGGTGCATCTATTGGAGTCTATTGACCCAAGATGTTAGTCACTTCTTTGGTAGAAGTCACACTAAGTGGATATTCAAAGGATGATTTAATGACCGTAATAGTGGGCTTCATGCAAGCTTCATCAAGTCTGCAGTGACTGAGTGGATATATATCTAAGTATACATGGGGTAGGGACGTGTTAATGCCAAAGTCCGGCGGTAGCCGATTCTTCGTTTAACGCGGGTCCGATGGGCAGACAGCTACCCTGAGGATTTGATGACCTCCGTTTGCTGCAACATGAGAGACAGGGCGTCAGAGGGAGACCGCGTTGGGCGGTCTTCACTTCTCCGATGCCTAAGTCAGTCACTGTATAAAGGCAGCATAACAATAAATGAGTAGTAAATGCGTAATTAATGAGGAGAGAGGAGAGAACCTTTTATAGGTGAGGAGAAGGTTGATCTTCTTCTTGTTTTCGATGTGGGACTGATGTGCTTCGATTCCCAGCGTCTGGAGCTTCTGATGCTATCTTGACGGGGCGCGTGGCGGCGCGTCAGCGGTGATCTGGAGGCGATCAAGGGCTCGAGCGGTAGCCCGCCTGGCCGTGCCTTCGCAAGTCACTCTTTTGGTGGGAGTCGGTACCTTTGGCGGTACAATGAGCGTGGCTTATTATAGCTAATTATGCTCGTTCTGGCACATGTAGGTACAGGACGGTAATTGAATCACTTAGTTGAAGCGGAGAAGCTCTAAATGCCCAATGGCTTTGGGAGGAGCAGCTACCATTGAATCTAGTATGTCTAACTGGGTATGCCTTTGCAAGGGCTTAAACCACACCTCCAAAATTTCCACATGGAGTGGATGCACTGAGATCACAAAGTTTCTTGTCCAAGAAAACAAAGGTTTTACATGCCTAAGTCAAGGTGTAGGGAGTGTCTTTGCTTCTGATGGCAGTGCCTAAAATTAAGGTACAGGGATAAGGCAGGTTTCCTGTGTCTCCCTATGTTCTGAGATGGCGCTTACTCTTGGCACCTTGTCGCTTGTTATTTGATTGCAGTTGTACTGTATGATTGGGTCTAGTTTCTGCATATGCATGGTACTGTCTAGGTCAACACAAATTTCACTTTAGTATTTTATATTCTTATTTTGTTCTTGTTCGTTACATGCTGCCACCACTCTCATTGTCCTCCTGTTGGATCGAGTCTGCCCACTACTTCTGAGGGGCATTTAGGGGAAGATCTACTCAAGGGGGATGTTCTCTGATGCATATATCATTTTTGGTCCAATCCAAAGGTGGGTAGGGCGATCTACTGTAGATTCACATCCATAAGAAAATTCTAACTGTTGCATCCTAGTAAGTCTGTAACAGAAGTGGAGTTACATTTGGGAATCAGAGCCTATCCACCTTGTGGTGTGTGGATCCCAGTATATGCACCCTCGTGTGTGCTGGGACTGACAATACTAGAGGCAATAGCAGACATGACGGTGTTGTTATGCCTTTAGAATCCCATTTCACCTGGATTCAGAGGGTATGGGAGTTGCATGTACAATTGGGAATCCCATTAGATTGGCTTTTTTGAATGGGTAATATGCACATGTATGTAGGTTTGATTAAGGCAGTCTACATATTCCATGATGTATCGAGGAGTTAAAGTGTACGAGCTATATGATTCATATAATTAACTGTTAGACAATGAGTTTTCTGAATACCGTTTATTAGCTTAGAATGGAGGAATCTTGGAAAGCAAAAGGAGCAAAAACTACATAGGGGTTAGGGCCAGAAGAAATCTGGGAGAGAGTTTGGCTCTGGTCTGCTTTGTAGGCTTCTATGTCAGTGGAATTTATAGATTTAACTCCTTCCTCAATTATTCTAGACTGCAATGTAGCTGCAGCTGCAGCTGTAGGATGACAGTTCTGTTTCCACCAGGTTTTTGTTCACGTCATACAGATTCTTCCAGTATCTACTTTCTCTTTGTTGTGATACATCCAGGCTGGCCATGAGTGGTAATGGACCAATGAACAAAGCCCAAGATCATGCCTAAGTGAAATAATTGTGCTATCATCAGACAATTAGAACTAATCTAGATATGTTTTTGTTTGTTTTGTTGGTCTGGTTCTAGAGTGACTAAGACTCTGCTCTGACTCAATTCCAAGGTCCACGAAACAGGAATTTACAACCACAGTACATTTACTGCATTCTCACAGGCAAGAAATTTGCAACAGAACCAGTAGAATATCTTTGCAAAGAAATCACTATAAGTTCCATATGTACATGACAATACACTAATAATTTGCCAACTAGGTTTTCTCATCGATGATCTGTCTTTGTAATTTACATACAAATCATGAAAGCTATATTTATTTCCTATCCCTTCTGTTTTATTCTGTTTCTTGTTTTCATTAGTATTCTTTTTGTTGCAGACATATTCCGAATCACGTGGTCATAATTTTACACTCAATGCAACATTCGATGACGTTGAAGCTGACAATTATGATGGATTAATAATCCCAGGAGGGCGGGCTCCTGAATATCTTGCTATTGATGCATCAGTTGTAGATTTGGTGAAAAGGTTTACAGACTCCACAAAGGCAATTGCAGCGATTTGCCATGGGCAATTGGTCCTAGCAGCTGCTGGCTCGGTTAAAGGCCGGAAGTGCACAGCATATCCTCCTGTGGGACCTGTACTTGTTGCTGCAGGTGCTCACTGGGTGGAACCAGAGACCATGGCTGCGTATGTTGTTGATGGTAACATAATAACAGGGGCTACATATGAAGGCCATCCTGAGTTCATTAGGGCTTTTGTGAAGGCACTAGGAGGCAACATAACTGGTCCAAATAGAAGAGTTCTGTTTCTCTGTGGAGTAAGTTTTAGTTTCCTCACTTAGATTTATTTCCCTTTGTAGTGCAATGCCAAACATATGATCATGCTGGAGTTAAAACACAGAGGTTATGCCCCTATCTGCTGGAAACCCAGCATAAGCAAATATGAATACGGTGGCCTAGAGGTCCTTTTTGTCGATTGCTGAATACTGTGCACTAGACAGTCAATATATGCAATCCATAAACATACATGCATAATTCGGCATACAAATAACTTCAACAAAGCAAGTTGATGTAGATGTAGCCTTGACATATTCTATCAAAGAGAGAGGGTAGGAAGCCTGATTGGACTTGATGAGATGCATCATAAATCTCATTTTGTTGGATTCTGTATTAGTTCTATGGCTGTATGCTGCCACATCAATATCTTGGTAGTTTTTTAATTGGTGGAATGGTAGGCCTGTTTGGTCACATTTCACACTTTAACACCTATTTATGTGTTGTCAGTTTGAGCTTGTTGCATGTCAATTTGATTTTGACTAGGAATTGTGACAGTCATTGAAATACCTTGGAGGAGAATTGTCAAAACTAATGACAAATAGTTCAGTTTCTTGACTTCTTCATTGTACTGATTTAGCGCCCCCCCTCCATGAGTTTAGTTACTCTTAGTTGTTGATTTTGGGTTCTTTATGTTGTTGTTCTTTGGTTAGCTGTTACTCTTAAAATTATTGAGCAAAGACGTATTTTGGTAATTTAACATGTGGCATGTCACGTTATATTATTATTATTGTTTGTTTTGGCTGTTTCTATTCACTTCCCAGCCTAATCTTGTTTTGGCTTGTCCAACAGTGATAGTGCTTAGAAAATCTTAATGATGCAATACTTATTAGGATGACTAGAAAGGGCACTTCATGGAAAGGAATCAGTACAAAATAATTTACCCCAATAAAGTGTTCTGTCATATTTTCATGTAATTGGTGGGTGTGTAAGATCCTAGAAGTGCATTACTACATTAGTTGCCTTCTAGGGACAGCTCTTGTAATTCACTTTTGTTGTTATTATCATTTTCAGACTTTGATGTCACCTTAATATAGCCCTCCGCATGTTGAATAAAATGCTAACTTTATCTGGCCATATGCATAGGCTTTCCCTGTTAGCTTTTATTTTTAAAACTTGTGTATTGTGGGTATACTGTTGAATGTGCTGATCACTACTGGCATTTTACATTTCAACACCCTATTTTGCTCTACCCCAAAACCTTTCTCTAACACTGACATGATCAAAGTAGAAGTTTACAGCTCATCATATATGCAATTATAGCCTTTTATTGTCCCCTTCTTTTGGTACCTATCCATGTAAGTTGTTTTATGGTTTTCTGTCCAGAGTGTCCTACATCACAATATTCTAATATCTATATTCTGAATCAAATTAGTGCTTGTTAAACAAAATCAGGATTGGCTACTCTTTCCAAAACAGAAATAAATGAGCAACCCCATAATAAGGTAAAAGGGGTATATGAATTACTGCTTGTCTACATATGATCTGCCAATTGCTAGTCTTTGATGTCTCAAAGTTACTAACTTTCACATTTTATCCCCAATAATTGTAGGACTTCATGGAAGATTATGAGGTAGCTGTGCCTTTTCAGTCGCTTCAAGCTCTAGGGTGCCATGTCGATGGAGCATGCCCCAAGAAGAAAGCTGGTGATATCTGCGCAACTGCTGTCCATGATTTTGAAGGTGATCAAACCTACAGTGAGAAGCCAGGACATAATTTCACTTTAACAGCTGATTTTGAAGGTTTAGATGCCTCCAGTTATGATGCTCTTGTAATCCCTGGTGGTCGGGCTCCAGAATATTTGGCACTAGATAAGAAAGTTATTGAACTAGTGAAACAAATTATGGAAGCCAAGAAACCAGTTGCATCGATCTGCCATGGGCAACAGATTCTAGCTGCTGCTGGTGTTCTACAGGTAGGCTATTGACACGAGTGTCTTTAGTACATAGGAGCAACATGGCATTCATTTGAAATTGAAGGAGTATTTCATTTTCTTCTTCCTGAAATTTCATCTTGTTTCCAATTTGGTCCTTTCTCTTTCTTGATTTTCATCCCTAAGAAAGTCGAGTTTTGGAACCAAATAGGAGCTACTGACTTAAAGAGGCTACATGTATAAAATACTCAATTAAATTACAAAGTTGATAAGCGCGTCTTTAGTACCCTATAGTCAAGGTCAGTGTCTGGTTTCTAAGCTAAGTTTTGCTGGTAAACATTTTTATTACATTTTATGAATTCGTGCCCATATTTTCTTCTGTTCTTCAGATTAAGTAAATGATACCAAGAAATGAAAAAGGAAAAAAACAGCTTCTACTTTAGAAACAAGCAGACAAGTTTTTCCTTGTACCTCGTGTCTGTAGTGATCTATTTGTAACTGCTAACTTTGAAGTATTAGTTATTTGGGAGAGTGCAGAGAGTTTCATTTCCATTTGCAGAGATGGGGTGGTTAAAAAAAATTCTCATTAGGCTGTCCTTTTACTATGTCTTAAGTATTTGTAATTTGCTACATTTCAGGGTAGGAATTGCACTGCATACCCTGCGGTGAAGCTTAATGTGATTTTGTCAGGAGCAACATGGCTTGAACCCAATCCAATACATCGTTGCTTCACTGATGGGAATTTGGTGACTGGAGCGGCTTGGCCAGGCCACCCGGAGTTCATCTCTCAATTGATGGCATTGCTGGATGTTGGAGTATCATTTTAGTTGCTATTACCAGGTTCATCCTTTACTTGTAAAATATACCTTTACTACAGTAATCAATCAAAGAGTAATAAGTTAATAACATGTATGAGACCAAGGGAAGATGATACTGCGGTTGTAATATATTTATTTATATATACATGACATGTACCATGCACCTTTGCTTGGGGAATGGAGACTCACCATGTTTTTAAGTTATTTCAAATAAATTGATGGAACTTTTGATTAATCACTTTTAGGCCTCTGAGCTCTCTTTCTCTTGGTGTGAATACATATCGCCATGTCGACTTCAGATTGTATTAGCTGATGTTTTCACAATCTTTCTTTAGCTGATATGGAAGTAATCATGATATTGGTTAGATTTTTTTTCTTGCTAAATAAAGAATTTGGTTGTAACTCGTCAGGCCGGTCCTGACATTTTGGAGGCCTGAGGCAAACTTTCATGCAAATTTTTTTCCTATAGTAAATTGAAACTTAAATACACCAGTAGCAATGAAAAAAAAACATCTATTCTTAAATTACAAAGGACATTAGTAGAAAACCAGAAATGAAAAAAAAAAAAGTGTCTAATACCAAAAGAAACCAGAAAAACAAACAAGTGTGAGAATATAAAATAAAACTATTTTGTAGCAATGAGAAAAAAAAAGAAAAAAAAAGGTACTTAATACAAAAGAAACTAGAAAAAGGAAAAGAATTGGAGAACTGTTTTGCTTCAAACTGGGTGGCTTAGAAGGCCACAATGCACACTTACTGCTGCTCTAGAGCAACAACCACTTACTTTGATTGCAAAGAATGTATATAATGTCGTACTAAACTACAATATATATATATATATATATATATATATATATATATATATATATATATATAAAATAAAAACTGTCGAGGCTCGCCGGAGACTGGTGGCCTGAGGCGGCGGCCTCAGGCTGCAGCCCTCAGGGCCGGTCTGTTAAAGACTGTCCAGCATGTAAACTCTTGCAACTAAAGGATCAAGTCGAAGTGTGAAGCTTGTCATCTGAAAAAAAAAAAAAGTCGGTAGTGTGAAGCTGCATTCTTCAATAAAACGCCAACAGATTACCATATGTTTTTGAGAAGGTTCAGCATCAGCAAGTAAATTATTACGGATGCAGGCATGACTTGTGATAGATCACTGATTTTGACATCCCTTTCAACTTGGATTTTTTATTTTTTTCCGGTCAATTTCAACTGGGAATTGAAACACTAAGTTGTATCACAGATTATGAGAGGCCTCAGTTTTACTTGTGAATAGAAAGACTAAATCAACTAGTCATGGGATTTCCATTTCCATTTGAATCTGCTTCCTCAAATGCAGAAGAGATGTACTTAAATAAAACCTGTTGCTTAATTATGAATAATGAAATAGCAAGTTGATTTGGCTAATTTTATTTTTCTTATAAATTGTCGGAGCAATTTGCAAGATTTAAGAGAGAGAATGTGTAATGAAATAGCAAGTTGATTTGGCTAATTTTATTTTTCGTATAAATTATTGGAGCCATTTGCAAGATTTAAGAGAGAGAGAGAGAGAGAGTATTAGGTGGCCATGTGACTCCTTAATTGAGATTTTCGAAATGAGTTATGCAGTAGCTGGAAGCATATGATCATCGAGTACGTGGATGACTTGATATCATCAGCAGCTGTGATATCACTCGTGTTTCCAGCTAAAGTTGACTAAATATAAAATATGACTATATTCTTATATATTTTTATGATCAAAGAAGACATACACCAGATTAATTGACTGAATAAACAATGAAACACGAGTTCATATTTAATTTCATTATACTACTAATCGAACTTAATTTGATCCAGCAAAACCAGAATTTAACTAATTGACTCAACTGTGTTGCTGCAAGTCTCACAAAACTTCTCTACTACATATAGCAAGGACAAATCCATGCATAAAAGCACCATAACATGTTAATTTTGACCAAAAAAAAAAAAGTTGATTGGTTCCAAAGTGTGAGCGTCTAGAGATCGAGTTTTCCATTATCAATGGCCGAAGCGTGCACCCATCTACTGGTAAAAATCACCTCGAGGATGATGATTAAACCCTCATCTTCAACTCCTCATCACCAAAGAAATCTCCAGCTCTCTTTTCTTGAGCCTAAAACAGTTCAGGTAGCGTTGGGTTCAGTTGTTTTAAATGTTCAAGTGAGTCTTTTCAACTGTGGAGGAATAGCTGTTGCTGCGTCCCCAATACACAAGATCGGAGATGCCGGCGCATATTACAAATTTATACAAACATGGGCAGCCATATATCGAGGTGCATCCGATCAACTAGTGCTACCGGAGTTTAACGGAGCATCTGTACGTGCTGCCTCCCAGAGAATTGTCACTCCCAAACAACTTGGGATTAATCCCAAATCAAAAGTTGACAACAACGAGGTTCGTGTTTGATGTCACAAAGATTGCAAGTCTCAAGGCCAAAATCGGAGGCACACATGTAGAACTTGTTTCAGCAATTATCCTCAGAAGTGCTCTTGCTGCTTCTCATAAATCGAAGCCGGCGACTACTTCAAGCACAAATGTGTTGTCCCAAATTGTAAGTTTCCGCAACAGAATATATAGTCCCCGCGGTAGCACCAAATGTCATGGGTAATTGGTTTTGGTCGGTTCAAGTGGTATTCAAACAAAACGAGACAGAACTACAAGAGTTGGTTGCCAAAATGAGGAAAGGAGTAACAGACTTCTACAAGGAGAAGGCGGACAGATTCAAAGGCGAAGATGGATTCCGGGTGGTGTCCGAGTCACTTAGAGAGAGGGGTGAGTTCTTTAAGAGCACAAAGGGGTGCATCAATCTTTATAGGGGTACAAGTTTGTGCAAGCTCCCCGTATATGAAATTGATTCTGGTTGGGGGAAACCAACTTGAGTCACTAGCCAAAGCAACCACAAGAATCTATTTCTCCTGATTGACACAAAACATGGAGATGGCATCGAAGTGTGGGTGACACTGGATGAAGAAGAAATGGCTATATTTGAGAGTGAAGAGGAGCTCCTTTCATTTGCTTGTGCAAACCCTAGTGCAATTGTTGATCATCAATCTCACTATCGTATGTGATTATGCCAGAAAGCCGATCAATTTTTTTCTAGTTTTCATGTTGTGATAATTGATGTGATGAAATTAATGTTATATTTTTCCTCAACTAATTGGCCTTTTTATTAGCCTAAAGTTTTGTTTCAGTTTGGAACGTCGCTTTTGTGAACCAGCTCAAACAAGCCGAACAAGAATTGAACTTGAACTAATATCATGTATAACTATCCATTACATTAGCGATCAGAGATTTCATACCTAGAGGAGAAACCCACTAGGGATGTCAAGATTACACGTAAAGGCACCAATAGAGTCTAAACCCCTTATTACAATATATATATATATATATATATATTATTATTATTAAAGGAGCAGAGCTCTATTTATTAGAAAGAGAGAATGTTAAAACAATAGTGACGGGAGCAAAACAAAACCCCTCCAAAAAACGAAGCAACCTACATACAAAACCTAGTAGCACTGAAAGAATATCAGTGAAGAAAACGAAAATGAGGTAAGCCAAGCTTATGCCGATGACAAAGGTCAATAAGGAATTGGGGGATTGAATCCCAATAAACCAAACCTGAAGAAGTTAAACCTACGTTTGCTAAAGCATCTGCAACTTGATTTCCTTCTCGGAATATATGAGAACAATGAAATTGCATCTGAGAGACATGAAACATACAATTATCCCATGCCACACGAAGTCTCCATGGAACAAGCTGAGGGGAATTGATGAATTTAAGAACAAGGGAAGAGTCAACTTCTAGCCAAATATGCTTCCACTCCCGCACCCAAGCTAGTTCAATTGTCTTAATAACAACCATCACCTCCGCATCTACTGAACAAGGGATGTCAAGATTACACGTAAAGGCACCAATAGAGTCTAAACCCCTTATTACAATATATATATATATATATATATATTATTATTATTAAAGGAGCAGAGCTCTATTTATTAGAAAGAGAGAATGTTAAAACAATAGTGACGGGAGCAAAACAAAACCCCTCCAAAAAACGAAGCAACCTACATACAAAACCTAGTAGCACTGAAAGAATATCAGTGAAGAAAACGAAAATGAGGTAAGCCAAGCTTATGCCGATGACAAAGGTCAATAAGGAATTGGGGGATTGAATCCCAATAAACCAAACCTGAAGAAGTTAAACCTACGTTTGCTAAAGCATCTGCAACTTGATTTCCTTCTCGGAATATATGAGAACAATGAAATTGCATCTGAGAGACATGAAACATACAATTATCCCATGCCACACGAAGTCTCCATGGAACAAGCTGAGGGGAATTGATGAATTTAAGAACAAGGGAAGAGTCAACTTCTAGCCAAATATGCTTCCACTCCCGCACCCAAGCTAGTTCAATTGTCTTAATAACAACCATCACCTCCGCATCTACTGAACAAGGGATGTCAAGATTACACGTAAAGGCACCAATAGAGTCTAAACCCCTTATTACAATATATATATATATATATATATATTATTATTATTAAAGGAGCAGAGCTCTATTTATTAGAAAGAGAGAATGTTAAAACAATAGTGACGGGAGCAAAACAAAACCCCTCCAAAAAACGAAGCAACCTACATACAAAACCTAGTAGCACTGAAAGAATATCAGTGAAGAAAACGAAAATGAGGTAAGCCAAGCTTATGCCGATGACAAAGGTCAATAAGGAATTGGGGGATTGAATCCCAATAAACCAAACCTGAAGAAGTTAAACCTACGTTTGCTAAAGCATCTGCAACTTGATTTCCTTCTCGGAATATATGAGAACAATGAAATTGCATCTGAGAGACATGAAACATACAATTATCCCATGCCACACGAAGTCTCCATGGAACAAGCTGAGGGGAATTGATGAATTTAAGAACAAGGGAAGAGTCAACTTCTAGCCAAATATGCTTCCACTCCCGCACCCAAGCTAGTTCAATTGTCTTAATAACAACCATCACCTCCGCATCTACTGAACAAGGGATGTCAAGATTACACGTAAAGGCACCAATAGAGTCTAAACCCCTTATTACAATATATATATATATATATATATATTATTATTATTAAAGGAGCAGAGCTCTATTTATTAGAAAGAGAGAATGTTAAAACAATAGTGACGGGAGCAAAACAAAACCCCTCCAAAAAACGAAGCAACCTACATACAAAACCTAGTAGCACTGAAAGAATATCAGTGAAGAAAACGAAAATGAGGTAAGCCAAGCTTATGCCGATGACAAAGGTCAATAAGGAATTGGGGGATTGAATCCCAATAAACCAAACCTGAAGAAGTTAAACCTACGTTTGCTAAAGCATCTGCAACTTGATTTCCTTCTCGGAATATATGAGAACAATGAAATTGCATCTGAGAGACATGAAACATACAATTATCCCATGCCACACGAAGTCTCCATGGAACAAGCTGAGGGGAATTGATGAATTTAAGAACAAGGGAAGAGTCAACTTCTAGCCAAATATGCTTCCACTCCCGCACCCAAGCTAGTTCAATTGTCTTAATAACAACCATCACCTCCGCATCTACTGAACAAGGGATGTCAAGATTACACGTAAAGGCACCAATAGAGTCTAAACCCCTTATTACAATATATATATATATATATATATATTATTATTATTAAAGGAGCAGAGCTCTATTTATTAGAAAGAGAGAATGTTAAAACAATAGTGACGGGAGCAAAACAAAACCCCTCCAAAAAACGAAGCAACCTACATACAAAACCTAGTAGCACTGAAAGAATATCAGTGAAGAAAACGAAAATGAGGTAAGCCAAGCTTATGCCGATGACAAAGGTCAATAAGGAATTGGGGGATTGAATCCCAATAAACCAAACCTGAAGAAGTTAAACCTACGTTTGCTAAAGCATCTGCAACTTGATTTCCTTCTCGGAATATATGAGAACAATGAAATTGCATCTGAGAGACATGAAACATACAATTATCCCATGCCACACGAAGTCTCCATGGAACAAGCTGAGGGGAATTGATGAATTTAAGAACAAGGGAAGAGTCAACTTCTAGCCAAATATGCTTCCACTCCCGCACCCAAGCTAGTTCAATTGTCTTAATAACAACCATCACCTCCGCATCTACTGAACAAGGGATGTCAAGATTACACGTAAAGGCACCAATAGAGTCTAAACCCCTTATTACAATATATATATATATATATATATTATTATTATTAAAAGAGAGAGAGAGGTTGAGATTTTTGCCCATATAGAATCTTAGATGTTCCCAATTTTCCATGGGAAAACAATTTCCCTGCTCATATGGAAAATATCATGCAAGTTATAAATGATGAGAGGGTAATAAGATCAATCACATTTCACATTTTTTTTAGTGGAAGACGACCAATTATATTAGCAAGCAAAATGTGAGTCTTCCTCACTAAAGAGATAGTTTTCAAGATATGTGAGAAACACACAAGTCAATCTTACTGTTGAACTATGTATAAAAATACAGATTTAAGTTGTTATAATTTTAACTTTAAATTTAACATGTGTGGCTGAGATTCATTTGTCCCAAAGTTCTTAAAAAATGTCTCTTAGGTGAGCAGCACTAAACAAATTGTATAATTCAATAACAATATTATTATTTTACACCATTTCTCTAGGCAAAACTAGATGCTATAAACGACTAGGATTCCAGTGCCAAATTTGAGACCAATATGAATCCAAAATAAAGTGTCCTCCAACAGCGCAGGTGCCATCCACCCCACAACAAGTACCAAGCTGGCCGAAACCACCATGCCCCTTCTAACCTGCAATCGATCGATTAGATAGATCCTGCGAGACATGCCTGATGTAAATCAGACCCAAATTCCTTACCTTCCATCTGCGCATGCCACTCACCGAGCTATTATTTCGGTAGCCCCAAGAGCAACACCACTGCCCATGACTAATCTCTTGGTGTATGCACTCGATCTTCGACTATTGATTCAATTCTAGTAACCGACAATTCGATTCTAAACAGAAAACTATTGAAGTCATCATAATGGATATCAATACACCTAATTATTTTTACAAATTTACCCTTGAATGAAGTCTTTCTTTTTCTTTTTCTTTTTATTAAGGTGAGATGGGGAATTCAAACTTGATCTCTACCAACATTTTGATGGAGAAAAATCTCTTATCTATTAGACTAAGTGGTGTTAGCTCAATGGTTAGAGCACCCACTACCTAAGATTGAGGTCATGGGTTCGAGTCACCATAGGGGTAGGAGTGAAATCCTTTGATCCTCGTTGAAAAAAAGTAAAAAAAAAAAAAAAGGACTAAGTGCTAGCAAAAACTTAGCTAGAAATCATCTACTAGACCTCTACTTGCTATTTTTTTGGGTGAAATATTACGTAGGGCCATCCCGATAAGAAAAGAGGCCTAAGGTGAATTTTGAAGAGGTCTTTCTAATATAATTTGAGAGTATGATGTATGAAGAGATTTCATAGGACGATTTCATTAACATTTGTTCATTGAATTTTAGATAGAACAACAAAAGTTAGATATTACCATTTGAGGAACCGAGAGTAGAGAAAGGCAAAGACTAAAGCAGCATATATAGATGAAAAATTTGCGGCATAGGTTTACAAAGCTTAGGAAGACTATTTGGGGGGGGGGGGGGGGGGGGGGGTTGTGGCGTGAGGCCTAAGGCTACTGCCTTGGTTGCCTTAGCCAAGGGACTGCCCTGATAGTATGTAGGTAGCTGTTAGCCTCATCATACCTGATGTGCAGAGGCATAAAACTTCAACCGTGTGACAGTAGCCATAGTCCTGGGCCTCCATGCATGCTAACATAGTAATAAAAATAGAAATGTTGCTCATTAATAATATATAGCAATGACTGATACACTATCATGTGTATACTAATAATCTTGTTAAAGTTGAAACTATTATGTTCTAGTTACTCGTCGTTGACTTGGAAGTTGGGAGCTCATGGAAGCCTCCCCCAAGCTTGACGACCTACACCCCATATTCTACAGTTCAAGCATCACAACCTCAGTTTCATACTCAACCACCATAGGTTCATTCACATAGGTATCAATCATCAACAACTCAATTACCCCAATTTCAATTGCAACCTGAATTGGATCCTAACCTCTCAGCTATGAGACATTTGAGGTTGGAGTTTGCCACATTTGGAGATGGTGATCCCTTGCAATGGCTTAATAAGGCTGAGCAGTACTTTGAACTATATCAAATTCTTGATGATAGGAAAGTGTCCATTGCCGTTATGGATTTAGTTGATGAAGCTGCTGATGTCTGACATCTATTCCACCACTAGTATCTTGGAAATTGGCATGTGTTTGTTGCTTTACTAATAAGAGAATTTGGCTCACATACCATGGTGGATTGTTAGTCTGCTCTAGCCAAGCTGAGACAATCTAGGATTGTGAGTGAGTTTAAGTCTCAGTTCAATGAACTTTCAAGACGAGCCACTGGATTTTCTAAGGGTGCTTTGCTATCATGTTTTATTGGAGACCTCAACAAGTTGAGCTTAAAAAATTAGTGGGAATTTCTAGACTAGTGTTGAACTACATGCAGGAGTTGACTAATGTGTGCATAATTGAAGGTGACACCAGAAAATTAATAGAGAGTGTAGATGTCACGCCCCGATTTTCAATCATAAATGGTAATACAATTTCAATCGAACACAATTACTCCGGGTGTGATGGTTCGGACATCAACACTAAATACTTGTAAAAATTTTCCTTTAAACAAAAGCAACCAAATGATGTCCCGCACCCACAATGTCAATACAGACTTGTCCTTTAGAATCACATATTGCATTACACAAATTTTACCAATTAAGTTACATTAACAAAATAATAAGTAAATGCTCCTTTTAAGCTTACCATAAAAAGGAAGTCTAATAAAATCAGAGTATACAAATTTAGCTTCTGATCTGCAGGATTAACCCCTATACTATCAAATAGTGCACCGGGTTGCAACAGACAAACCTAGTAAGCTTATGAAAGCTTGTATGTGTAAACTCAAAACAATAAAACAGAAACTCATGCTTAAGTCATCTAAAACTAAACAACTAATAAGCATATATCACAACTACAACCATTAGTTTCATGTCCTACCATATCATACTTACACAAGTCAACTCGTGACTAAAATCCACATACTTTGATTCTCAACCTAGCATCCAATTACACAAACTACAGTCAAACAAAACTACCTCAAGTAATGTTTGAAAATCATTTTAATGCACAACGGTGAATTACAAAATCACACTATTTTCCTCTTGACTAGAAGCCTTTGTCATCAAAGTAACATCAAAGGTGAAAATCACTAAATCACTTTCCGATCATCTCCATAGAGAATAATCGTCACACTATGACCCTTCAACTCATTTGAACCCTCGACAAGAATTCCAAGAAGGAAGCAAGACAATCACAATTTAAAACAAGGTAAATCAATTCATAGTAACCTCTGTGTATAATTTAGTTCAGGAGGTTACATTAAAACAATCAGTTCAAATCATAACAATCCCTGCATATAGTTTTGTTCAAGTGATTACAGTTTTGTTCAAGTGATTACATTAAAATCAATCAATCAAAATCACATTAATAATCACAAACTCCATACTCTTGCAATGTAGGTAGCTCTAATCTTCACAGCAACCAACTCAGTTGTTGTTAAGTCAATAACAAACTTACCTCCTTCACAGAGAAATTACCATAGCAACTTTCTCGATCATTGTTAACTTAATAACAGACCAACCTCTTTTACAGAGTAATCATCTCACCGAACATCATACAGATTTCACTAGTCATCACACAGATATTTCCCTATCCTTTACAAAACAATCATCACAAAAATCATCACACTGATTTCACCGATCTTTACACAGATATTCGCACACATGCTACCTTATCTTAAATAACAAATTAAGATGGTCATATTAGACCCATGGTATCTCGACAAATGAAATTCTACAATCACAACTCAATACACAATTTCACTATTCACAAACAATAATGAACTCAATTTCAAAATATTGTTTCGCCTCTCACTTCTATGGTCATTCCAGACCAAAACATTTAAAGAGGTCACTCAGGACCCGAAAATGTTACACTATCTTAATACTTTTCAAAACAATAGAAATCATCATTTCCGCAGTATATTGTTTCCCGAAAAGTCACATCTCAAAACAATAATATGAACACAATCATGCATATTGCTTTCATCATACATCAAACCCACAAGGAGATATATATTTCACTTAAATACACACACACACACACACAAACACAGACACACAGAGTTTGTCTCAGGAACGGACGTCTGTTCCTTAGCTAAGGAACGGATTTCCATATTTTGACCACTTTTCGATCACATATTCACATCTTAACCGTTCTGTTTTTAGGTCTTAATGAATAGATCACTTATGCAAATTTTCAGCCAATTTACAAAATCATATATATATATATATAAATATATACAGATCCTATCCAGAGCGAGGCCTCGCTTTGAAATTTCAGAGCGAGGTTATGGTTTAGGGTCACTTTTCGGTCGCATATCTACATCTCAACCGTTCAGTTTTTAAGTACTGATGTACAGATCATCTCTGCAAAATTTCAATGAAATTGATGGTCTTTAAGGCATCTAACTCGCTTAAACCAATGGACGAACTGAATCTGTCCAACCTGAACCGTAGTAGCTTTAAGGCAGTTATCAATGCCTTAACGATTATCAATTTGGCTGAAATTTTGTAGAGATGATCTATACATTAGTACTTAGAAACTGAACGGTTGATATGTGGATATGCGACCGAAAAATGACCCTAAACCCTAACCTCGCTCTGGATAGGATCTATATAAATATATATATATATATATATATATTTATATACAGAGCGGTTCAGAAACGAGCGTCTGCAACCCAGAAAAAGTACGGACGTCCCTCCTCCGGCCTCGATCAAGCTGCAAGGGAGGCGTTGCGGTTGTCGGACCCGAACCAGCAGTCGATGCTGAGCCTTTGCTTACTGGTGGAGTCGTCGATGAAGAGTTCAAAGTCGACCTTGATGGGCTTCCATGGTTTTAGGCAAGCTTGCCGCTGCTTCCTTCGATTCCGATCAGTTGAGCCTTCGTCTTGATGGTGACGCCGTCCGGGACACCCAAAAGGTTCGTATGGCAACTGCAGGGCCTTCATCGTTGCTTGATCGAGGTCGGAGGAAGGACGTCCGCACTTTTTATGGGTTGCGGACTCTTGCTTCTGATTTGGCCTATATATATATATAGGCTCGATTACAGGCGAACGTCCGCAATTGATGCAAAATTGAGGACGCCACTCATGGAGGCTTAGGACTGTGATGATGGAGCTCTAGTTCTGTCCTCGGAGACCAGGGACACCCCACATGTGATCGCCATCAAGTTGAGGGCCAACGCGAGCAAAGTTGGAGGTCTACATCGGAAGTTCAATAGAAACTCCGAGCAAACCAATCTCGACTTCAAACTAGTCACTGAGGAGTCCACTGGCAGACCAATTTCGACTTCGATCACGTCCAGGGTGTTCTTGGTCTCCAAGGATAGAACCAGGTTCGCCATCGTCGCCTCCCTGAGCCTTTGTGAGTGGCGTTTGTGCTTTTGGATCAGTTGCGGACAATCCTATATATATATATATATATATAAATACACACGTAGTCATTCACTCAAGAATGCCACTATTACAAATTATAGTCATAGTTTAATAAATTTCTAAGACGATAAGGTAACTTCGTTCGTAAATGAACATGAACATTGTGAGATTTACCCACCTCTAAATCCCGCTGTGTCTTCACACACAACCCAAGATAATTGTAAATCGCCTCAGTCCGCTCAACCCAAATTTGTCACGTACCTAATTACATCAAGGTGAAATCTTAATACCACTTGAGGTACGAAAGCATCTAAGTTTGAAACACTTGAAATAAAGTTTGAATACTACGTCAATTGAGACGAAGCTTTATCTGAGACTACTCAAAGCCTCGGGAACACTTCAAGGGTCAGATCGCCCAAACAAAAGGATGATCCAACATCCGGATCCTCACGGATCTAACATCATACGAACCAAAACTGAAAATAACTCAACTCGTCGAATAGATGGAGGAGAGGTAACATAACGTATAATCACATATTCGTATCAACGAACACAACGTAACAGAGCAAAGATCTGCTCTTGGGAAGGCTGGAGGCTCCGCCACAAGCGGCTGTTGGTGAGCCCCACGCACGGCAAACCAAATCTATAGAATGTAAAATCCACTCCAACCAACTTGTAGATCACATCAAGAGGAGAAACTTTCATACCTGGCAATAAGGCTGATTCAGCCTAGAACTGCTAAGATCAAGCTCAAAACCTTTCGACCGTCAATTTTCAACTGCTGATTCTGCTGACTACAGTGAGAATTAGGTTGCGCCACCACACTGAATCCCTTGCTGGAGAAGAGAGCTACAAAATCTCAGTGGTTTTGAGCCCTATCGTGGCCAGAGGAGAGAGGTTGCTCCAAGTCGGTGGCGCCTTGAAAGTCACCTTTCGATCCTCAGAGTACGAGTAGATTTGGGCTAAGACAATAGCTAGGATCCAACGAGGAGACCGAGATGCACTGGTCTAGGCCTGTGCCACAACAGGAGGAGGTCGAAAAATGAAGAAATTGCGGGGTCGAGGTTTCTGAAGAGGAGAAAGAACAAAGAGAATTTTACGAAAAAATTTCCAAAAATAGAAATAATGAATTTTTGAGATACTTTTCCAATTTATAGATAAATTTTTGAAAATAGAAATAACTTCCGCTGACCATAAATTCTTCATAAGATCTCAGATTTATACATGTCATATGTCTACGAACTCGTATCGATGCGCTCTACGACTTTCGTGAGGGAATTTTTTGAAGAAACACGACAAATTAAAAGTCCACTCTTGACCCCTCGAAAAAAAAAAAAAAACGTTTCAAGTATTTATTCATCCGAAACACTTTTGCTCTACCCCAAAGCTAGTAAAAGGCACCCAAAACTAATAATCACACAAATCAACAACTTATTAATTTTCGAAAACCATAAGAAATTAATGACAAAAATTAGGGGTATTACAGTAGAACAATGTAATAGCACTTCTAAGCTTTACTCTATCAGCAATGGTCCATAAATTAAAATTCTGCAAGAGTTTAATGGAGGAAAGGAAGGGGGTTAGTTGGCTACACACTTAAAACAGAATTTCCAGGAGCTTCTTGTGGCCCGGTATAAAGAAACAAGTCAAGGTCATTGTGTCTAAATGTATGGTGTGCCAACATGTGTATTTGAAACCTTGGCACATTGTGGTTTGCTTCAGCCTAACTCAATACTTGAAGGAGTATGGACTGACATATCCATGGATTTTATAGACGGCCTCCCTAATGTAGATGGAAAAATTTCAATTTTGGTGGTAGTAGATAGGTTGACAAAATATGGCCATTTCATTTCCTTAGGTCACCCCAACACAGCAAAGTCAATAGTTGATCTGTTTGTGAAAGAAGTGTTCAAGCTACATGGAATATTGCCACAACATATAATAAGTGACGGAGATCTAGTCTTTCTCAGTGCTTTTTGGACAAGTTTCTGCGAACTTTAAGGGACTAAGTTGGGTAAGAGTATTGCTTACCATCCATAAAGCGATGGCCAGATTGAGTGTTTAAATAGAGTCCTTGAGCAATATTTAAGGAGTACGTGTGATTGGCTAGAATTGCTTCCTTCAGCTGAATGGTGGTACAACACCACTCATCACTCAACTATCAAGATGAGTCCATATCAAGCTCTATATGGGCTCCCTCCTCCCCAAATTCATCCTAATGTTCTAGGTACTATTTTTGTGCATCAAGTTGATTTACTTTTAAAAAGTATAGATGAATTGTTGACATCCTTGAAATGGAACTTGAAGCAAGCACAACAAAGGATGGAATCCTTTTATGACAAGCACCACACGGATAGAGAGTTCAATGTGGGAGATTGAATTTTTTCTAAAGCTATAGCGCTACAGGCAAAAGTCAGTGCTGGTGAGGAAATCTCAAAAGTTGGCCGCTAAGTATTTTAGTCCTTTTCAAATCATTAGCAGGATTGGAGAAGTAGCTTACAAATTGGAGTTGCATGCCTCCAACTGCTAAAGTTTACCCTATTTTCCATGTTTCACTTCTAAAAAAGAGGCTTGGTGATTTTGTGATTACTTCACCACACCTTCCTCTAGGATTTGATTGTAACAAGGAGAACTGGTATCATCACAATATTTTGGATAGATGATTGTTTAAGCAAGGGAATTCACCAATAGTGAAATGGTTGGTCCAATGGAGAAATGGGACTGAAGAAGATGCAACTTGGGATGAAGTTAACAAATTTCAGTTGCGGTTTCCAGAATTCAAGGGTTGAAGATGATGAATTTTCTCTACGAGGGGTGGGATGATAAGAGCCTAGTAATTATCCACCTTTTAGTGTAATTTTTTTTATATTTTAGCTTTGTTGGTTGTTTAGAAGTCCTTGGTGCTTATGAGCTGGCAGGTTGGTAGTCATGAACTCGGCACCTGTCCAGTTACTTCCGTCGTTCTCAGATGGATCACTATATATGTACTGGAACCACCTATTTCTCTTATTATAAAAAATGTATGTTAGCTTCTTATTTCAGTTTTTTTTTTAATTCTCTTTGTATTTGTGCTTTCTAGATCTAGGGTCCTATTAGTTTCAATTTCTATAAGTGCAAAATTAATTAATTTATATACTTTACTAGCAATGATTGTAAATAATAATGCTAGTTGAACTACTTTTTTTTGGTACCACATACTATTGGAATAAGCTGTGAATATTCTATGTTCAATTAGGATCTTGTTTCCTATTGTAATTAGATGTCTTATAGGAGCCTAATATCTTGTTTATTACTTACCTTAATGTATAAGGATGTATCGATCAGTATATATTCCTCCTTATGGAGAAGAATAAAATCGTCACCAAATTCTAAGCCATCAGTTCTGACATGGTATCAGAGCATGTTTGATCCTAACTCTTAGGACAACGCTCTCCTACCTTCGAATCCCGAATTTTGAATCCGAGTTTATCCCGAATTTCAAAGATCCCATCACATTCCACTACAAGTACAAATCCTAAAACCCGAAAAGAAATCCTAATTCCCAATCATGGTTGCTGACGAAACCACCAAAGTAATTCTATCCTCATCTGATTCAGCCCCACCAGTTATTCATGTTGAATACCACAATTATTCTTCACCATTCCCTATCTGAGTCATCCTGGATGAGACCAACTATTGTCTTTGGTCTCAGGTTATGGAGATGTGTATTGGCGCTCGCAATAGAGTAGGCTATCTTACTAGAGCAGCAGTCAAGCCACCAGTCGGAGATCCCAACTATGGTATGTGGGTCACTAACAACCACAAAGTCAAAAGTTGGCTTATTGATTCAATGATTCCAATACTTATGCAAAGGTTTATTCGACTTGGCATCGCTCGGGAGATTTGGGATGCGGTTTCCAAAACTTTCAATGATAGATCTGATGAAACTCGGATTTCCGAGTTGAGTCGGAAGTCCTTGACTACTCTGCAAAATGGGAGACCTCTCTCTACATATTACAATGAATTGATCGCCATTTTTCAAGAGATTGATCATAGGTGTACAACTCAAGAAGACACGGTAGTGGGAGTGACTCAACTCAGCTTCGCAATGGCATGACTCCGGTTCCATATTTTCTTGAGTGGTCTGGACTCTGATTTTGATCAGGTGAGTGGAGAAAATTTGCGCAAAGAGCCCAAACTAGATCTTAAGGGTAGCTAAGCTTATGTCCGCATGGTGGATCAGAAGAAGAAGACTATGGGTAGCTCTCATGAAATTTCTAAAGGCTCGGTACTAGGAGTTAATCATCCTAGACAAGGCCTATCTTTTGGATCATCTTCATCCTCGACCTCAATACAATTCTTCCCTATCTATGCCTCGAGGTGTGGTCTATCAGCATTGTGGGGAATCAAGTCATTCTAAATGGAAGTGCTATGAGATTGTTGGTTATCTAGAATGGTGGGATTTCACCAAGAAGCTTGGGAAGAATATTGGAGGCAAAGCTGCAATAAATACTTTAGAAAGATCTCTAGATCTAGGAAAAGGCACAAGCAACCGCTAATGTGACTCAAACAGGCCGGTAGATAGAAGGTCTACTTCAGGATATTTCACTTTTGTTGGAGGAAATCTTGTGACATGGCTGAGTAAGAAAAAAAAGGATGTCATTGCTAGGTCCAGTGCTAAGGTCGAATTTAGAGGCATGGCTCATGGTGTTTGTGAGCTGTTATGGATTAGACAGCTATCAAAGGATTTGGGCTTCAAGAATAGGAGTTCAATGAGTTGGCACTGTGATAACCAAGCAGCAATTGAGATTGCGTACAATCCTATTCAACATGATCGTACAAAGCATGTAGAGGTAGATTAACATTTCATCAAGGAGAATTTGGACAGGAAAATAATTCAGTTTCTTTTCGTTTAATCAAAGGACCAGTTGGCAGATGTTCTTACCAAGGCAATATCTGGAAAAGTATTTAACAACTCACTTGACAAGTTGGGCATGATTGACATCTATATATGCACCAACTTGAGGGGCAGTGTTAGAATGAGCTGTGAATATTTTGTGTTTAATTAGGATCTTGTTTTCTATTGTAATCAGATGTCTTATAGGAGTCCAGTATCTTCCTTATTACTTTACCTTAATGTATAAGGATGTATCAGTATATATTCCTCCTTATGAAGAAGAATAAAATCATCACCAAATTCTAAGCCATCAATTACACCCTGCCTTATATGACAGTTAGTGTGGAACAACCACATCATATTATAAAATTGTCTAATAGGTTGGACTTTGTACTGCATCAGCTGCTAGATATTGTGTAGGATGCATGAAATACCAAAAAACAGTAGTTCACCTAGCATTAATCGAATGTAAATTATATGAATCTTATGAAGAGTCTTTAATGAGAACTTTCAAATTAATGGTTGGATGAATTGTCCTAATTTTAGTTGTAATATTATTTATTCAACATGCATGTAATCCAACTGTTGATTTAAGGGAAATTCTAGTGTAGTGGTGGGTATCTCATACCCACATTTACAAAAGTGAGAACAAATTTTGTTGTCAAAGTTGTAATTTGAGTCCTACTTTGTGTAATCTTAGTTCTAATAATGGTAATTACACTTCTTAATACATTTTACAAGTTTTTGAACAAATTCGTTGTCAATGTTGTAATCTTAGTTCTAATAATGGTAATTACACCTCTTACGACATTTTTAAAAGCTTTTAAACAAATTCGTTGTCAATGTTGTAATTTTTTTTTAACTATATGTAAATCGTGTAAATGAATATGATAACTTTTGTTCTCAATGTTGTAATTTTGGTTCAAATACTTGTAAATTTTTGTTCAAATAGTTGTAAATGAGGGTATCTCATACCCACTAGTATACTAGCTTGTCTCGTTGATTTAATCATGAAGTCCTTATTAGAGCCTCACCCTGCA
This sequence comes from Rosa multiflora, assembly GCA_002564525.1. Lineage (NCBI taxonomy): Eukaryota > Viridiplantae > Streptophyta > Magnoliopsida > Rosales > Rosaceae > Rosa > Rosa multiflora. The sequence goes on along the minus strand of BDJD01004697.1, from coordinate 104,732 downwards.
TTTTATGTTCTTATTAATTTTTTTTTTAATATTCATCTTTTGCCCAATTTTCTTCTCTCTGCACCCAAATTTCATCATCTATAAGTGTCCTAGCATTATTGACAGAGGGTTAGTGTTTCAATCCTTGACTTGTTGCATGATCATCTGATTAGCATCACATCCCCAACAGAGGCTTTGGAAAACCTATAGTCTCTTGAGACTAACTAATTCGATATTATAAATCAACACACCAATAGTCTGTATGCAAGTAAATTGTATGTAATTCATTAATCAATGTATGTAGTTCTAGAAATCCCTGTTAAGGATTCAGTACAAATACAATAGAACAGTCATGAGATACTTGTAGTCCTACAGTTTTTATGAGTTGTTCATCCTCCATAAACCTAGTTCACTGCTCTTCCATACGATCGAAATCCCCCATGCCATCTCATCTTACCATCTTTCCCATGGTTGCATTTAGCCGCAGTCAAATTCTAACGTAAATTCATTAAAATTTTTCGATCATTACACATAGTAAATTCACTGTTTCAAATAGTCAAGCACTAACTAAAACAGAAAACAAAATTCAGACACCACAAAATTTGCGTCGAGTTGAAACTATAGCAGTGCAGTACGTCTTTATTAATAAATATATTAATCTGATTTTTTTTTATGACTGATGCAGAACAGATGGCAGCCCAATTTGAAGAACAGTTGGATCGTGCTAAAGGAGGAAAACGAAAAGTGACTAATAGACGCGAAACGGGCTTTCGGAGTCCGATTGGGACGTACCTTACCTTTCCAGAAAGGGAATCGCGCCAGAAATCAAACTCGTTGCTTGGCCACGACTTGTGGTCTTTTTCGGGCTTTCGGGGTCGTTTAGAGCCTCAAAACTGCATTTTTCTATTTTTCGGTGTTTTGGTTTTCCTAGTTATTTTCGGGTTGTTTTCGTTTTTACCTATGGGGTTTAGGGTTTCATTGTTAGTCGCCCTAGGGTTTATTTTCTTATAAATAAGCCGCCTTAAGGCTGCAGAATGGTTCTTTTCATCTTTTATCAATAAAATTGAGATTATTCTCTTTTATCTCTGGTGGACTCCAGAATCCTTTGCTTAGGTTTATTGCTGATAAACCTAGATATCAATCCATCTGCGTCAGGTGGTATCAGAGCAGGTTTTCCCTGTCTCTCCTATTTACCTTGGTAGCAATGGGTGAAGTTACAAAATCAGATATTAAAGCTCTCACAGCAGCGTTTACCGCTGCCATCAACACCATGAACAATCGGATGGACCAGCAGATTGGAGAAATTTGTGGGTTGTTGGGAGAGAGAAACAACCACAACAACAACGATCGGAATAGAGGCAGGGAAGGAGGCCAGCGAGTTAGGGCTCCACGTAGAGAGGTTGTTGTTCATACTTCAGAATCTGAGTCTGAAGAAGAGATTGTGCAATATGAACACAAGGACAAGCTGACCAAGATTACAAAGTCAAGGGCGAAATTCCTTTCTTTTTGGGCAACTTGGGTGTAGAAGATTATCTAGATTGGCAGCTTCAGGTGGACAGGTTCTTTGAGATTATGGAAGTTCCTGAACATAAGCAAGTTAAGCATGTTGCATGGAGATTGAAGAGTACTGCTGCAGTTTGGTGGGATAAATTGCAGAACACTCGAAAGAAGCAGAGGAAGCAGGGTGTTAAAACATGGCGAAGAATGAAGCAGCTGATGATGGAGAGGTTCTTGCCGGACGATTATGAGCAGATTTTGTACAGGTTTTATATTGAATGTGTCCAGGGAACTAGGACAGTGGCTGATTACACCGCTGAGTTCTTACACTACTCAGAGCGTAATGAATTAGGAGAAACTGGCCAGAAGGTGGCTCGCTATGTCAGTGGGCTGAAGCCTTCCATTCAGGAGAAAATCGGGTTGCAAACTGTTCATACTATGGTAGAAGCTTCAAACCTAGCATTGAAGGAAGAGTTGTTAGAGAAGCCTTCACGAGCTTCTTCTTTCCAGAGATATAACTACCAAAGGAGCACATATTTAGTAAACGCCTCAACTGACAAGGGTAAAACCATACTGCAGAAAACAGAAGGTGCTTTTAGGGCTTCCAATCCTCCTTTTAAAGGGGCTGGCAGTTCTAGTGGTGCTCAAAATAGGGCCCCGAACCAGAGGCTTAATAATCCTTATGCTAGGCCCACAACAGAAATTTGTTATCGATGCAACAAGCCTGGTCATAGATCTAATGTATGCCCTGAGAGGAGAACTGCCCTTATAGATGATTATGATGAGGATGAAGAAGTAGTTGGAAGAGATGGCGATTATGATGGGGCTGAGTTTGCGAAGGAGGAGTCTCCTGAGAAGGTTAATATTGTGTTGCAGCGGGTTCTACTATGTCCTAAAGAAGAGGGGTAGCGACGCAATATTTTCAGGTCACTTTGTTCCATTAATAACAAAATGTTCAATTTAATTGTGGATAATGGAAGCTGCGAAAATTTTGTAGCCAAGAAACTGGTGGAGTATTTGTAATTACCTACGCAGCCTCATGAGACACCTTATTCCCTCGGGTGGGTCAAGAAAGGTCCACAAGTTCAAGTTGTTGACTCATGCAAAGTACCGGTATCCATTGGTAAGCATTATAAAGATGAAGTTATGTGCGACATTATTGATATGGATGCCTGTCATATTTTGTTTGGACGACCTTGGCAATATGATGTGGATGTGACTTATAAAGGCAAGGACAATGTGATGTTGTTTATGTGGAATAACCATAAAATTGCTATGGCTCCTGTGTGTCAATTTGAGAAATCTGGTGTGAAGAAAGGGGAGAGTTTCCTGACCTTGTCTAGCAGTGAACTTGAATGGAGAGGGCCTTTAAAGAATCTGAGGTTTTCTGTCCAGTGGTGATAAAGGGA
>BDJD01004697.1:79034-101571 GCA_002564525.1 Rosa multiflora | reverse complement strand
TGATAGGAGCATTTTAATGCAATGTTTTAATAGTTATTTCCTCATATTTTACTTAGTTATTTCCTTAAATAAATAAGTTTTAATTTAGTTTCTATTTTCTAGGTACATTGAAATAAATGGAGAAGAAATGAGCTGAAATGAAAACACATGGCGAAAAGAGAGGAGTCCTGATGGCACTAGGAAACCACATGGATTGAAGATGACGTGGGAGATATTATGGGAGATTAAATCTGATTTTTGCATGGGAAATGATGGAGATAATGTGAAAATCAAGCAGATTACGTTGAGAAAATCTTGGGAGAATTTCATGGGATTGTGCAACAAGAAAAGGCTCAAAACAAGTCCAGATTCGTTCCTCAATTCCCTCAAGATATGTTGGCTGAAATTAGAGAATATAATCTGCAATTTTAATGTGAAAATCAAGGGGAGGACATTAAGGATAAAGCCATGGAGAGATTTAAGGGAGAAAAGGTCCAAAATAAGTCCAGATTCATTCCTATTTTCACTCAAGATTATTTTGGCCGAAAATTAAGAGAAAAATTAGATAAAATATTGGGAAAATCAGCAATAATATATTTGGAAAGATTATGGGATTTATTTTGGAGCTTTTCGATTGGTTGAGTGACATGGCAGAGCTGACGTGGCATTAATTCATTGGTTGGAGCTGTGTGGTGCAACCAGAAAATTCCTTAGAAATTAAATTCATGAAGCCTTGTCTTCCCCAATATAAACCCCCCTATGCTACACCACACAACACACCTCTTCATTCAGAAAATAATTCCAAACATAAAAGCTCTCTCTCCCTCTCCATTCTCAAGTCTTCAGAAGCTCTGCGTCTCAACCAAGGAGGAGAAGAAGTCATGCAATACATCAAGATCCTATCCGCCATCTACCCTTGTGTATTGGTTGGAGCTGTGTGGTGCAACCAGAAAATTCCTTAGAAATTAAATTCATGAAGCCTTGCCTTCCCCTATATAAACCCCCCTATGCTACACCACAAGACACACCTCTTCATTCAAAAAATTCTCTCCATTCTCTAGTCTTCAGAAGCTTTGCGTCTCAACCAAGGAGGAGAAGAAGTCATGCAATACATCAAGATCCTATCCGCCATCTACCCTTGTGTCGTCCCTAGAAGATTGCTTGCTTTCAAGGATTTTCAAGTTCTTCATCTCAAGGCTATGTCATCCATCTTTCACGGTGTATTTCATACTTTCTTTTGTTTTCCTTTGTTTGATTCCTAGAGTTATGAATTCTAGTTAACATGATGTTAAGGGCAAAGTTTAAAGCCCGTTTATATGTTTTGAAATAAAGTTACGATTTCTTTATGTTGATTGATATGTTGCTTATGTGAGATTGCTTGATTGATTTAGGATTCCAGAAAATTTTTGCATGTTTATGTTCTTTGGTGGCCAACTTAGGATATAGCTCCAATTACATGCATATATCCTAAGTTGGCCACGTAGTAAAGGCTTTGGACAAAAGTCGAAATCAATTAAGGAGGATTGCAAATAGGTGAACTTATTCATAACTAGGTTGTGCACTTTGGTTGACATCCTTTCTTTGTTCTTCATGCATTGAATATGTTCTTGAGTAGCTAGTTTTGTAGACTATGATTGCATGTTCAATAGGATTAATTTAGGTACTTTCACTTAGATTAATTATTCAAAGAAAGTAAAAAATGGGAAATCGTTTGCTTTCTACGTTTCACATGGTCAACTTCTTTCTCATGACATAGAAAATCAACTATAGGAATTGTGATTGGATTTCTTGCATATGGATGTTTTTTTTTATCTTTGTTCCTTGCGTTCCACACTTGTATATATGTTTTTACCTTTATTTTATTTTATTTATTTTAATTTTCAATTTATTAATCCTAAACCCCATTCTTTATGTTTGCTTGTATATATTTCTATTCTTTGTTTTATTTTTGTAAATAATACTTTATATTTATTTTAATTCTTTAGTTGTTTTTGCAATTACAGATGTACCCTCAATCCCCGGTTAGAACGATCCCTATTTATTCTATACTAACGATGATATTTCAGGGTTAAATTATGCGCTTACTTTAAGCTGCATCAACTTTTGGCGCTGTTGCCGGGGATTGAAAAATCACTTGTTTTTGTTTATAATTGTTGTATATAAACTGTTTGAAATTTTGTTTAAAATAACTAGGATGTTTTTTTTTTTGTATTGTTGAATTCAAATTTTAATTGTAAGTTGTAAATTGAATGGAATAGGTGAAGTCTCTTTTGTTAATATTGGCCTAAACCCCTTATTGGTACCTAGTTCAGGTCCCTTAAGGTTGAGGGCGGCCTTTATTAACACTTGTTGAACTGTCTTCACACTTATGAACTTTTTCATCGTAGTAAGTATAGCCTATGTGGAATGGTGTCTAGGAAGGGGACAACGTTCATGACGGGTTTTTGAATCCAGAAGTGCTTGCAAATGGGCCTAAACCACTATGTGGGAGTAGCTCATGCCGAAATGGATTTTTCCTCTCGTGTTCGTCCTCCCCTACCTGGCCATTTCAGTAAGGTTGCCCAAAGGATTTGAAAGGGAGTTTGTGTCTAGGCGACTATACTTGGGCCGCACATCCACTTGATTTACCGCTTGGAAATGGATTCGATATCAATGATATTTATAACAAAAGAAAATGTTGTGATACACTAAGGTGTATTGGATTAAACATAGTCTTAAAAAGGGTAGCTGTTTCAGTCCCATTGCACATCGAGACTCCCTGTTCCCGTACCTAAGTGTTGAAATAAATTGAAGTCTTGACTAACAAAAAAAAAAAAAACTGAACTATGTACTTAACTTGTGTCTTTTGTACAATTTACTTGCTAATTATACTTGTAGTTTGTAATTCATAGTTACTTTTTTATATTTTATTTTTCTTTGTTAATTATAGTCACTAACTTTATTTAATGGAGGTACCGTCTGGCTGAAAGAAGTTAAACTCAATCGCTGCTTGGGAGGCAACCCAATTCAGAAGCAGCTATGAAGGAGCCAACAACACAGATTTGCTTTCTCTTTCCCTATTTCTTTTTATTTATTATTATTATTATTATTATTTTTTAATTTTTCTTCTTTGTTTTTATTTTAGGATTTAATGCCTTCTATCTATGCTTAATTGTTTCATTGCATGCTTATGATTGATTACATTGAGGACAATGCAATATTTAAGTGTGGGGGAAGGGATTTATACCTTTTTCTTGAGTCATATATATTGGAAAATACAAAAAAATAAAAAAATGTCAAAAATTAAAAAAATTTCGTTGCTTTTATTTTTGTTTTGAGTCATAGGATGCCTTTCAACTGTCTAGGATGATTCTATATCTCTGAAATTATGGCTAAGAGAGGATCACAATATTGAGATGATTTTAAATGGTATTCTTTGGTTAATTGAGATATATGAAAAATGTATGCAAGTGTAGTGGATATGGATTTCGTGACCTTGGTATAGAATATGAGCATGTTAAGATGAGTTTTGATTCATAAAAGCCCATGTGAGATATTGAGCCCATGTCCCTTTTTCTTGGAGTGATAAATGAAAAATATATTCTTATTTTCTTGGCGATATTTTGATGATCTCATTATTCTTTCATTTGATTGATTGCTTGCCATAGATTAAGTTTGATGGACTAGAGGATGCTAGAATTCGCTTTTGTGCTTGTTGAGACTTTTATCAATACATGGCCCTGATTCTGGAAAGGATAGAGGCACTTTAGGAATTATCACCATTGCCAAATAAGCCTGTGTTTCCATTTGTGCTCGTCGTGGGACCCCCTTAGATAAACCCCTTTGAGCCTACATTAAGCCTTTTCTTTCATCACCCTTAAAATCCTTAACCTTGAACCTTAGTATAGTTACAACCTTACCATTTGTTCTAAAAATTTAGTGGAGCTAATTTTGAGACTTTACTTGAGGATTTGGCATTAGGGATGAAGATTTAGAAAATGTGTAAGTTCAAGTGTGGGGGTAGACTTGTCCATGAGAAAAAAAAAATTACGTGAAAAAAAGAAATGAAAAAGAAAAAAAAATTGTGTACGGCTAGAAAAGAAAAAGAAAGAAAGAAAAAATATATTTATGGATTTTAGTCCCCCATACTTGGTGAGTTTGGAGATTGTTTTGAACTGAAGGCCCGTTATTGGAAAATTTGGTCTTTGTCCAGTTCACGATAGTTCAAGGGAAGTTTAGAATGAAGTTTGTGCCCAACATGAAGACACTAGGCTCTTTTATTTAAGCCTCATGGATTATGACGTTTTGTATGCCTTGGTGGATTTCTAGAAGTCTCTACATCAACATGAGCTCTGCTAGGTTTTTAGGACACTTTGTTAAAATCCTTACCTTTTGTTTCTTTAAACCTTGAGCCTTGGCCCCATTACAACCCTTAGTAAGACCTTCTTGATCCTTAAGATGGGACAACCTTTGATTTGTCGAGATGAGTTACAAGAGTTGAACCTATGGCTTGGGTCCATCTGTGCAAGTAGTTGATATCTTTCATGAGATCTTTTGAAAAAATTATATTCACAAAGTGCTTTTCGTTTCTTATATATGTGAGCTATTTGATTGCCTCAAAATATGTTCTCTCACATATAATTCAGTGATTATAAGCTTTTAAGCATTGCCTTGATCTGAGAGAAGAAAGAGTGGATATACCTTGTGAGGATATGAATCATACTTGTCTGAAACATGCTGAGCTCCACCCCATCACCATTGTTACAACCAAGTCCTACTTGTGTATGTGTGGATTATATGTTTTAATTAACTATCGAATATCTAAATATTGATTCTTGGTTGAGTGCTAATTTTGATGCTATGAAAGTAAGAAATTTCTGAGACAAATAGTTGGAAGGCTTCGTAGTTTTTGAGTTAAGTGTCCTTGAGTCTTTTACATTTTCTATACTTAGTGTATTTCTTGAGTCATTGAGTCTTTGTTTTTAGTTTCTTTGTTTTGATTTTGCTAAAAGACTAGCAAAAGCTAAGTGTGGGGGAATTTGATAGGAGCATTTTAATGCAATGTTTTAATAGTTATTTCCTCATATTTTACTTAGTTATTTCCTTAAATAAATAAGTTTTAATTTAGTTTTTATTTTCTAGGTACATTGAAATTAATGGAGAAATGAAAACACATGGCGAAAAGAGAGGAGTCCTGATGGCACTAGGAAACCACATGGCTTGAAGATGACGTGGGAGATATTATAGGAGATTAAATCTGATTTTTGCATGGGAAATGATGGAGATAATGTGAAAATCAAGCAGATTACTTTGAGAAAATCTTGGGAGAATTTCATGGGATTGTGCAACAAGAAAAGGCTCAAAACAAGTCCAGATTCGTTCCTCAATTCCCTCAAGATATGTTGGCTGAAATTAGAGAATATAATCTGCAATTTTAATGTGAAAATCAAGGGGAGGACATTAAGGATAAAGCCATGGAGAGATTTAAGGGAGAAAAGGTCCAAAATAAGTCCAGATTCATTCCTATTTTCACTCAAGATTATTTTGGCCGAAAATTAAGAGAAAAATTAGATAAAATATTGGGAAAATCAGCAATAATATATTTGGAAAGATTATGGGATTTATTTTGGAGCTTTTCGATTGGTTGAGTGACATGGCAGAGCTGACGTGGCATTAATTCATTGGTTGGAGCTGTGTGGTTCAACCAGAAAATTCCTTAGAAATTTAATTCATGAAACCTTGTCTTCCCCTATATAAACCCCCCTATGCTACACCACACAACACACCTCTTCATTCAGAAAATAATTCCAAACATAAAAGCTCTCTCTCCCTCTCCATTCTCAAGTCTTCAGAAGCTCTGCGTCTCAACCAAGGAGGAGAAGAAGTCATGCAATACATCAAGATCCTATCCGCCATCTTCCCTTGTGTCGTCCCTAGAAGATTGCTTGCTTTCAAGGATTTTCAAGTTCTTCGTCTCAAGGCTATGTCATCCATCTTTCACGGTGTATTTCATACTTTCTTTTGTTTTCCTTTGTTTGATTCCTAGAGGTATGAATTCTAGTTAACATGATGTTAAGGGCAAAGTTTAAAGCCCGTTTATATGTTTTGAAATAAAGTTACGATTTCTTTATGTTGATTGATATGTTGCTTATGTGAGATTGCTTGATTGATTTAGGATTCCAGAAAAATTTTGCATGTTTATGTTCTTTGGTGGCCAACTTAGGATATATGCATGTAATTGGAGCTAGATTTAAGTAGTAAAGGATTTGGACAAAAGTCGAAATCAATTAAGGAGGCTTGCAAATAGGTGAACTTATTCATAACTAGGTTGTGCACTTTGGTTGACCTCCTTTCTTTGTTCTTCATGCATTGAATGTGTTCTTGATTGGCTAGCTTTCTAGACTATGATTGCATGTTCAATAGGATTGATTTAGGTGCTTTCACTTAGATTAATTATTCAAGGAAAGTAAAAAATAGGAAATCAATGGCGGATGTGTGTTGATAGCAGGGCCATTAATAAGATAACTGTGAAGTACAGGTTTCCTATTCCTCGTTTGGAACACATGCTTGATGAGCTATAAGGTTCCAAAGTGTTTACCAAGATAGACCTTCGAAGTGGATATCACCAGATTCGAATCAAGCCAGGAGATGAATGGAAGATAGCTTTTAAGAGCAAGGATGGCTTGTACGAGTGGATGGTTATGCCATTCGGGTTGTCTATTGCACCCAACACTTTTATGAGGCTTATGAACCAGGTTCTTCGTCCTTTTATAGGTTCCTTTGTAGTGGTGTATTTTGATGATATACTGATATATAGCAGGACCAAAGAAGAACAGCTGGTACACTTGAAGCAGGTTTTAGGAGCTTTACAGCAGAATAAACTGTACATCAACCTGAAAAAGTGTACATTTTGCACCAGCAAGTTATTATTTCTGGGATTTGTGGTTGGAGTAGAAGGCATTCAGGTTGATGAAGAGAAGGTACGATTTATAAGAGAATGGCCAGCTCCAAAAACAGCTTCTGAGGTGCGGAGCTTTCATGGTTTAGCAACCTTCTACAGGAGGTTTGTGAAGAATTTCAGTACCATTACTGCCCCTATTACTGAATGTTTGAAGAAAGGCAAATTCCAGTAGGGAGAGGAACAAGAGAAGAGTTTTGCCTTGATTAAGGAGAAACTTTGTACTGCACCAGTTCTCGCTCTTCCTAATTTTGATAAGGTTTTTGAGGTTGAATATGATGCTAGTGGCGTGGGAGTAGGTGCTGTATTGTCACAAGAGAAGAAACCAGTAGCATTCTTTAGTGAAAAGCTGAGTGAAGGTCGTTAGAAGTGGAGTACTTATGATCAAGAATTTTATGCAGTGTTCCGAGCATTGAGGCAATGGGAGCACTACCTGATTCAGAGAGAATTTGTACTGTTCATGGATCATTAAGCCTTGAAGTACCTTAACAGTCAGAAAACTGTGAATAAGATGCATGCAAGGTGGGTGAGTTTTCTGCAGAAATTTACTTTTGTGATTCAACATAAATCTGGTACTCTTAATAGGGTGGCAGATGCTTTGAGTAGGAGGGCTTCCTTGCGGGTCACCTTAGCTCAGGAGATTGTGGGGTTTGAGCTCTTGAAGGAGTTGTATGAGGAAGATACTGATTTTAAGGAGATCTGGACCAAGTGCAGTAGCAATAATGCAGTTGTAGATTTTTATGTGAATGAAGGGTATTTATTCAAAGGCAATCGGCTATGTATCCCTAGTTCTTCATTGAGAGAGAAACTGATTAGAGATCTGCATGGAGGGGGTTTGAGTGGACACTTGCGCCGAGACAAAACTATTGCTAGCCTTAAGGAGAGGTATTTCTGGCCACAGTTGAAAAAGGATGCAGGAACTATCGTGAGGAAGTGCTACACCTGCCAGGTTTCTAAGGGTCAGTCCCAAAACACAGGACTTTATCTTCCTTTACCTGTTCCTGATGATATTTGGTAGGATCTTGCTATGGATTTTGTGCTAGGATTACCCCGTACCCAAAGAGGTGTGGATTATGTGTTTGTGGTAGTTGACAGGTTCTCCAAGATGGCGCACTTTATAGCTTGTAAGAAGACTGCTGATGCGTCCAATATAGCCAAACTGTTTTTCAGGGAGGTGGTTCGTTTGCATGGAGTGCCCAAGTCCATCACCTCTGATAGAGACACGAAATTCCATAGTCACTTTTGGCTTACGTTGTGGAGAATGTTTGGAACAGCCTTGAACCGTAGCAGCACAGCTCATCCTCAAACTGATGGACAGACAGAGGTTACTAATAGATCTTTGGGTAACATGATTCGGAGTGTTTGTGGAGATAGGCCCAAACAATGAGATTTCGCTTTACCACAGGTGGAGTTTGCTTATAACAGTGCTGTGCATAGTGCAACAGGGAAGTCCCCATTCTCCTTAGTTTATACTGTTGTTCCTCGACATGTGGTGGATTTGGTAAAGCTTCCTAAAGTTCCTGGTGTTAGTGTTGCTGCTGAAAGCATGGCCAAGGATGTACAGTTTGTTAGAGAATCAGTTAAGGCCAAGTTGGAACAAACTAATGCAAAGTATAAAGCTGCAGCTGACAAGCATCGGTGAGTTAAAGTGTTCTAGGAAGGTGATGACGTGATGGTGTTCCTGAGGAAGGAGAGATTTCATGTTGGTACCTATAACAAGCTGAAGCCCAGAAAATATGGTCCTTTTAAGGTGGTGAAGAAGATCAATGATAATGCTTATGTTGTTGCACTTCCAGATTCGATGGGCATTTCTAACACTTTCAATGTTGCTGATCTGCATGACTTTCGTGAAGATGAGGCTCTTTATCCTGAAGAGAACTCGGGGTCGAGTTCTTCGGAGGTGGAGGAGACTGATGCAGAATAGATGGCAACCCAATTTGAAGAACAGTTGGATCGTGCTAAAGGAGGAAAACAAAAAGTGACCAGTAGACGCGAAACGGGCTTTCGGAGTCCGATTTGGACGTACCTTACCTTTCCGGAAAGAAAATCACGCTAGAAATCAAACTCGTTGCTTTGCCACGACCTGTGGTTTTTTTCGAGCTTTCGGGGTCGTTTAGGGCCTCAAAACTGCATTTTTCTATTTTTCGGTGTTTTGGTTTTCCTAGTTATTTTCAGGTTGTTTTCGTTTTTACCCATGGGCTTTATGGTTCCATTGTTAGTTGCCCTAGGGTTTATTTTCTTATAAATAAGCCGCCTTAAGGCTGCAGAATGGATCTTTTCATCTTTTATCAATAAAATTGAGATTATTCTCTTTTATCTCTGATCTGGTGGACTCCAAAATCCTTTGCTTAGGTTTATTGCTGGTAAACCTAGATATCAATCTGTCTGCGTCAATGACAAATAAATTAATCTGATTGATATAACTTACAAGTCTGAAAAACCAATTAAATACAATAATTTCTTTGAAAATGTCATAGCTTCCAGAAAGTATGAGTTCAGACAACCTTATTTAATTTCCAGGAAATGATTACAAATAAGAAATGCAATAATTGAAATCACTATCTTGACGTACGTGCAGGCCATTATTGTTTAATGGAGGCCTGGAAGTGCCTTCTTGACCAGCTCTGGTATGATTGAGATTACTTTACAAGTTAGTATATATATGCTATTTCTTTATTTTCCATGTTTCCTCCATCTCCATATATATGTATATTGGTTGCCTAGTTGAATACTTTGAACGTGTGCTTCTTTTATTTGTATTTTATAGAATACTTCGACTTATGGACATACTATAGTTCTGCAGAGGTGAGATCTTTTAGGTAGATCTACCTTATAAGGTCATCCCACCACTCCTGAGCAAGAAATCACAAGCCTTCTTGACCTTGTGAAAAGAGCAATTCAGCAATATTCTAGCTTTGGCATTATTGGTTACACACGTACATTTCTGTATTTTGTTCTAAAGTGTGAGAGCGAGAGATTGATCGAGTTATCATCCCATGGGCTCACCACCAACATGCACCCATTCACTGGTAAATATCACCACAAGAAAGATCATTAGACCCGTGTCTCGAACTCCTCATCACCAAAGAACTCTAAACCTCTCTCTTTTGGACCAACTCTTCCCTCCTACCTTATACCCTACCATCATATATTTCTACTCCATTGATCATTTTCCTTCAAATAATGTTTCGGAAAGCTTACAAACATCGCTATCCAAGGCTTTGGTTTACTTTTATCCCCTGGCCGGCCGACTAAATGGCCCTGCTTCCATCGACTGCAATGATGAAGGGGCTTATTTTCTTGAGGCCCAAGTCAACTGCCAGCTCTCGGACTTGCTTAAACTTCCTGAACACAGGTTACTCAACAACCTCATCCCGGAGTTTGATCCTCAAACCGCCCTGTCAGCCTTAGGTTCTGCAGTTTTGCTTGTCCAAATGAGTCGTTTTAACTGCGGAGGAATCGCCCTTGCTGTGTCGCTGTCGCACAAGATCGCAGATGCAACCTCATGTCAAACATTTCTACGAGCATGGGCAGACATAAATCGTGATAATGGATATGATGGTCAGCTAATGGTACCACAGTTTAACGGAGCATCTCTGTTGCCGGCTAAAGACTCCTTCGTAAACAACTTAGGGTTACCGAAGTATCAAAGTTTAGCTACTAGCAGGTTCGTGTTTGATGTCACTAAGATTGCCAATCTCAAGGCCAAAATAGGAGGTACGAACGTACAACTTGTTTCAGCAATCATCTTGAAAAGTGCTCGTGCTGCTTCTTATAAATCCAAGCCGGAGACCTGTTCAAGTACATCAGTGTTGTCGCAAATGGTAAATCTCCGTAGAAGTATGGGTTCTGTGGTACAGGAAAATGCCATGGGAAATTGGTTTTGGCCACTTCAAGTAGTATTCAAACCAAACGAGACGGAACTACATGAGTTGGTGGCAAATATGAGGAGAGAAATAACAGACTTCTACAAAGAGAAGGCGGGCAAATTCAAAGGGGAAGATGGGTTCTTGGTGATGTCTGAGTCGTTTAGAGAGAGGGGCGAGCTTTATAGAAACACCAAGGGATGCATCAGTGTTTATAGAGCCACAAGTTTGTGCAAGCTCCCTGTATATGAAATTGATTTTGGGTGGGGACAACCAACATGGGTTACTAGCCAAAGCAACCAGAAGAACATATTTGTGTTGATTGATACAAAACGTGGCGATGGGATTGAAGCATGGGTGACACTCGATGAAGAAGAAATGGCCATATTTGAGACTGATGAGGAGCTCCTTTCATTCGCTTCTCTAAACCCCAGTGCTAGTGTCAATCATCACTCTCGTATGTGAAACCATGTTATAACTTTAACAATTTCATGTATGCAGGTTGCGAATAAATTGTGCATGGAAGTGTGTTTCACTTGAGAGGGGATAAAATAAATTGTGTATGAAAATATGTTTGCAGTGTGTTTCACTCCCACTTGATAGAGTATAAAGCATGTGTATTATTTTTATTATTTTTTTGAAAGAAAAGAGGGCAGTGCAAGTGCCCTTACACCTTATCCATTAATGAAACCATAGAATACATGAGGGGGACATAGTGCCTTAACCCCAAATTACAATAATCACAAAGAGAATCACCTGAGATAATAACAAGCGTCTCACCTAAGAAAATGTATTTTAATAAGCACCATTTAGCGAAGAGTGCACTATAACCACTTGATAGAGTATAAAGCAAGTGTATTATATATTTCTTCATTTGAATATTTCGAGTCGATTTCAAGTTAAATTTTAAGTAGCACGTTTGTGGCACGAATCGTTAGACTTACGACCAATGAATTAAAAGGTGCGCCTGAAACGCGCCTTAAGGCTTAAAAGAAATGAAGCGAGTTGGAAAAAGCCTCTGTTTTGCGCTGAGGCGCAGAGGCGGCCAAGGCGTTGAGGAAGGCGCAGAAGGCGGCGAAGACGCGCCTTAAGGCGTCGAAAACGAACGCTTGAGAATTTTTTATTTTTTTTGACAAACCAAAACGACATCATTTTGGTGTTTTTTGAGAGTTTTGATTCATTTAGGTCATGTTTTGTACACGAGCCGATCCCCAAATCACTCAAACAGCCTCCTCAGTCCTCCCCGACTCTTCACTCTTAATCTCAATCCCAATCCCAATCTCAATCCCTTACTTGAAAAGTTGATCAAAACATGAAGAGCCCATAAGTTTTCTCAAGAATTTGGTTCTAAAGGAGGCTATTTGCAGAATTGGAGCAAGATTTGAAGAGAGTTGGAGAGTTCTAGTTAGATAGTTCGATTTGAAGAAAAGGAGTTCAAGGTATGATCATGGTTCGATCAATTTTCCTTGTTTTCTTTGGATGGTTTTGTTTTTCTTTGTTATGTGCAATTGGAATTGGAATTTGGACATCTATCATCTATGTATTCTTAATTTCTTACTGAATAATTGAATATAGTCACTGCTCTGATGAACCTGCTCTACACTTCCTCTTACAGTAACTATGATGTTCAACACATAGAGGCTTGAGTAGTATCTATTACGGCATACCTGGTTGTTTGCAGATATGGCTTGAATTTTCTGCATTTGCATTCAAGTTCATCCTCTGTCTTGCCATATCTTCAGGGTAAAATTTGCAGGCTGAGAGTCTGAATCATGAAGTAAAATTTATGTGAAGAACAATGTTATTGTGGGGTATAAATTTAGCATCTGCACAAATTGCAAGTTGGTTTGCATGTAGAACAATGCTTATTGACAACTTGTTGAATTTGCAGAAATTGCAGGTTGGTTTGTAGAACAATCTGTATTGGTTTACATTTTAGCAAGAAAGTATGTTCTTTGCTGGTAGCTCATATGTAGTTCATTTCTCTATCTCATATTCATTTCCTCGTTCGGTCTCGCTAAGATGGCAAGGGTATTGAACTATTGATTATTGAATATGCAAAAATTGCTACGGGAAGGTTTAGCTGATTTGAGTGACAGTACTAGCTTTAGGAAAGTTTCTGTAATGTAAACGTACATGTAATTGTTCTGTTTGTTGGGCCTAATGTCCCTCCTTAATTATGGGAGGAAATCCATAATTAGCTTATGGTGTAGCTTTTGTTTTGTTTTGTTTATGATTGGCATTGTCCTGCTCAAACTTTAAATTGATAATTTAATATAAGTTTGTATCTTGTGTAGGCAAAATGAGTTCTACTAGTGGAACAACAAAGAAAGACCATGCTTGGCAATAAGACTAGTTATATACGTAAATACAGCTAGTTCTATATGTAATAACGCCTTGCTAAGGCTCTCCCGGCTACGCCTCGGCCTTTTAAAACATTGCTTACTACCAATAAAAAAATAACTATTTAAGTAAAAGAGATTTCGAGAGAAATTGATGAGAGAATTGTATTTTATTATAGAGAATAGGAGCCCTATATATAGAGATTACAAAGTACATGTTCTAATGATACAAGGAAAACTATTTGGAATAAGACTAGGAATTCTAGAACATTCTCTCCTATTACAATCATGGAACTACTCTTAGTTTGATTAGGCACACAAAGCTGATTTTCCTTCAACACTCCCCCTTGTGCTGCTCAAATTTGGTGGTGACGCTTCATCCGTTGCCTCGTTAAAAACCTTGCTCGAGTGAAAAATCCTGTGGGACAAAAAAAGCTCGAGGAGGAGAAAAAGAGTACAACATGTCCTTCACTTTTCAAGATCGAACATGCAGACATCATAACTCCCCCTAATGTCGATATCTCCCCTTGATTGCTACAATCGTGGGAGTTCGGATAACTTTCTCAATCCGATGCTCTTCACATATTTCTCGAAGGTGGATTTAGGTAACGACTTAGTGAATAAGTCTGCTACATTATCCTTTGATTGGATTTGATTCACTTCAATCTTTAGAAGTGATTGTTGTTGCTAATTATAAAAGAACTTAAGCGATATATGCTTGGTGTTGTCGCCCTTGATAAAACCTAACTTCAATTGTTTAATACAAGCTGCATTATCCTCATAAATGCATGTAGGTTCATCCGTGGTAGACTTCAAACCACAACTTCCTTGTATATGTCTAATCATAGACCTTAGCCATATATATTCGCGTACACCTTCATGTAGAGCAATAATCTCTGCATGATTTGAGGAAGTAGCAACAAGGGTCTGCTTTGTAGACCTCCTAGATATCGTAGTGCTTCCCATGGTAAAGACATATCCCGTTTGGGAGCGATCTTTGTGAGGGTTAGAGAGGTACCTTGCATCAACAAAACCCATCAAAACATCATTGTCTTTTGGATGGAGGTAAGTGGGGGGACGCCGGCTACCATGGACAGTAGCAGTGCCGGCGGCAGCAATATGGCCGGCTGCAACGTCTTGGACGGTGGCGTTTTGCCTCTTGGGGTCCGATCCCAAATTTTTGTCATTCATTTTCTCTCTGTAGGGATAAAATAGGCCCATATCAATCGTACCTCTTAGGTATTGAAAGATTGTGTTTACACCAATCCAATGGCGGCGTGTTGGCTCAGAGCTATGTTGAGCTAACAAGTTCACTACGAATGAGAGGTCCGGTCTTGTGCATTGAGCTAAGTATAATAATGAGCCTATTGCACTTAAATAGGACACTTCAGCCTCTAATGTTTCTCCGTCCTCATCCCTTGGACGAAACGGATCTTTTCCGGGCTCAAGACTACGGCTAATCATGGGAGTACTCACAAGCTTTACTTTATCTTCATTAAAGCGCCTTAGAATTTTCTGAGTATATGCAGACTGATGGATCAAAATCCCATCATTACGGTGCTCAAGTTCTAAACCGAGACAAAACCGTATTTTCCCAAGATCTGTCATCTCAAATTCGGATTTCAAGTACTGAGCAGTTTCCTTTAACTCATCTAGAGTCTCAATTAGGTTCATGTCATAGACATAAATTGCTACAATTACAAATCCGGAACTTGTTCTTTTAATGAACACGCATGAGCATATTTCATTATTAATATATCCATTCCCAATCAAGTAGTCACTTAGACGGTTATACCACATCTGTCCAGATTGTTTTAATCCATATAGTGAGCGTTTTAATTTTATTGAAAACGCGCTCTGTGGTTTAGAGCCACTTGACTTGGGTAATTGAAGTCTATCTGGAACCTTCATATATATCTCTAAATCTAGATCCCCATAGAGATATGCTGTAACCACATCCATAAGCTGCATGTCAAGTTTTTCAGAAACTACCAAACTGACAAGGTAGCGGAACGTTTTAACGTCCATTACGGGAGAATATGTCTCCTCGTAGTCAATTCTAAGGCGTTGTGAGAAACCTTGCGCCACGAGGCGGGCTTTATATCTAACCACCTCATTTTTCTCATTACACTTTCTAACAAAGACCCATTTATGGTCAACAGGTTTTACATCTGGGGGTGTCTGCGTTATAGGCCCAAATACATGTCTCTTTTCTAGTGAATCTATTTCTGCCTGGATCGCTTCTTTCCATTTAGGACAATCAGCTCTTCGACATAGCAAGGTTCGATATCATCATATTCTATAATTCCTTTTGCAACATGATATGCAAATGCAACATCAATAGCAATAGAATTTCTATCCATCATCTCATGTTCACTAGTGTAATTCATGGAGATCTTTGTATTCTCTGGAATTGGTTCTGACATTGGAGCGTTCCCCAATGATGTCTCTTGGACATAACCATAATCCGGAATATTCTCATGAGATGGATTATTTACGTCAATGATTAATGGATTATTTTGTGCCAAACTCTTTCTTTGTTGGGCGAGAATCCATCGAACTTATGGGCCTCCCATGCTTCCTAGCAGGGGCCGTGGGCCTAGCCACAATGTCACCAAGAGTGGGGACGTTGGCGCCATGCTCATGTATCCTAGAGATGGCGTCATGTCCTCTAATTTTTGGGACGTCAATCCTTGCAGGCACATTTGCAGCAGGTATATGTGATCTCATCACTTTAGCGATATAAGAAAACGCATTAGGCATCGATTCTGCTACGTTATGAAGATCGAGAATTCTCCACACTTCAATTTCGGACTATGCAGTTCAAGGATCAAGATGAGATAGAGTGGGGACAGACCACGACAATTCCTGTCGTTCCTGTTGAACATTTATGTTTTTATCTCCCCCTAACAACGGGAAGACTATTTCATCAAAGTGACAATCCACAAATCTAGAGGTAAAGAGATTGCCTGTCAAGGGTTCTAAGTAGCAGACAATTGTTGGAGAATCATATCCAACATAAATGCATAATCATCGTTGAGGACCCATTTTAGTGCGCTGTGGCGGTGCAATTGGCACATAAACTGCACACCCAAATATACGTAAATGTGAGACATCAGGCTCATACCCAGTCACCATCTGGGATGCAAAAAAGGGTTGAGTGGCAGTAGGCCTCAGACAAATAAGCACAGCTGCATGCAATATTGCATAGCCCCAAGCAGAAATAGGGAGATTGGTGAGCATTACCAATGCTCTAGCGACCATTTGTAGTCGTTTAATGGTGGCTTCTGCGAGACCATTTTGGGTGTGAACATGAGGAACTGCATGTTCAACTTCAATCCCAATGGACATGCAATAATCATTAAAAGTTTTTGATGTAAACTCCCCAGCATTGTCTAACCTCATAGACTTAATAGGATGATCAGGGTGGTGAGCCCTTAACTTTATAATTTGGGCCAAGAGTTTAGCAAATGTAGCGTTCCTTGTGGACAAAAGCGCATGACTTGTGACCAACATGTCGATGCATCAACCAACACCATCAAATATCTAAATGGTCTGCAAGGTGGTTGAATAGGTCCACAAATATCACCTTGGATTATTTGCAAGAATGGTATATTTTCTTTAGTGTCCTTTGCATAGGATGGTCTCAATCTTAATTTTGCTAAAGAGCAGGCTTTGTAGAACAATTGATGGGTTTTAGAAACAACCAATGAGGATTTTGGTTGAGCCACGAAGTTACAATGGACTTTAGAAGTAGGATTTGGAGTAAAAGGAGCATGAATGGCATTAAGGCCACCTTTGGGCAGTAGGGGGACGGTGGCGCCGGCCAAGGATGGCCGGTTTTGGGGGTGAATGGCACCATGTGGCGCAGGGGCTCCTTCGGGGTCCAAATCCCAATTTTTACTTCTTTTTGTTCTGAAAAATGGATGTCCGTGTGAAGTTTTTATTATACGGATCATCATATCACGACCTGGATGTCCCAAACTTTCATGCCAAAGCCATATGTGTTGGAATCCCAGAAATCATCTCTCATAACATGATTGGATTCAATTATTCGAATAGTGGTTGCATACAACCCACTAGATCGACACACAAGTTTCTCTAAGAATCTTTTATGTCCGTAGTCATTAGAGGGGATGCAAAGGAACTCTTGTCCATTCTCACAATGTGTTTCCACATGAAAACCATTGGCTCTTATATCTTTGAAGCTCAATAGGGTTCTTCCTGCTCTAGGAGCATAAAGAGCTTCAGTGAAATTTAAAGTTGTGCCATTTGGCAACATAAATTGGGCTGGGCCTCTACCATGAATCAATTGAGATGATCCAGCCATCGTAGTCACTGAAGATCGGGAAGGCGTCATCCATAGAAATAGTTGCCTATTTCGAAGGATGGTATGTGTAGTTGCACTATCCACGAGGCATTCTAGCTCTCTGGGAAACATACTGAAAAATAATAAATTTCGAAATTAAAATATGTCCAAGACATGCAAAAAGAAATCGATACTTTATTAATAAAATAGCCAATGATTACATCAAAGTTTCATGACCAAAATCTAATCCAAATGAAAAATCAAACATTAGACAAATTGTAGTCACTCAATCCGTTCGGTAATTCTAATTTGGTTGTGACCAGGTAAGGTAAGGCGAGATTTTGGTGGAGCATTGCTCACTTTTGAAACCATTCTCTCAGTTCAAATCTTTCCTAGACATCACAATTACTCTTGAGTACGCCTAGAGGGAAATAGTTAGTCCAATAAGTCATTTTTATTGATTTAAGGCATAATTGTCATTACATAATTCTTGGAAAAAATAAAGGACTATACTAATCAAAATCTGCAGCATCCTTGTGCAATTCCTTGTCAGATTTGAAGTCCGCTATGGTGAGATTGACGTTGGCATCATCACCATCTTCTTCTTTTTCGGCAAGATAGGCTTCAAGCTCACTAAAGTCTCTATATGCCTTGTCACGTGC
Source organism: Rosa multiflora (assembly GCA_002564525.1). Taxonomy (NCBI): domain Eukaryota; kingdom Viridiplantae; phylum Streptophyta; class Magnoliopsida; order Rosales; family Rosaceae; genus Rosa; species Rosa multiflora. The sequence continues at coordinate 83,476 of BDJD01004697.1, read as the reverse complement.
AGCTAGTTGATTGCTTGCATTGCATTGCTTGAACCAATGCTCACTTGATCCACATCGGTGACACACGTCATTGTGATTGCCTCCCTTTAATTGAGGTGCATTGTTTGCACTTGGGTGGCGTCCTCTAGAAGAATTGTCGCCATTCCTATGGCCTTGGGCGGCTCCACCACGTCCTGGAGCCCCACGACCTTGAATGCTCTTAGTTTCGATAAGCCTTGAATTATAATTCATCACGAGGATATTATCATGTTTTTCAGTTACAGACATAATATTAATTAGCTGATGAAACCTCGTGATCCGTCCAGTATTGTATTCGGTTCAGTATTGCATTTATACCAAGATTGCTGAGACGGGGAAGGTTGAAAGAGTTTTCTCAATTAGCTCTTGCTCTGTGACTGGTTTTCCACAGAACCCCAACATGGTTTTGAGGCATAGAGCTTCTTAATTATATTCAGCTACGAACTTGAAGTCGGCGAATCGTAGATTACTTCATTGAACTTTCAAGTCGGGGAGGAAGGAGTCCTTGACATTGCCAAATCGCTCTTCTAGCGCAACTCATAATTCTCTAGCATCCTTGATTGCCATGTACTCCAATCGGAGTGATTTATCCATGTGGTGTCTCATCAAGATGAGGGCGGTGGCATTATTTGTAGCCATATGCTCAAACAGGAGCTCAGGGTTTGGTGTCTGAATTACAGGAAGGATCCCTTTTGAAGTGAGGTGGTTCTAAACATCTGTGACCCAACTATGATATTCTGAGCTAATTGAGTCAAGTATAGGAAAGTCAAGCTTCGACTTCGACATCCTGAAATAAGAAGAAGAAGAATATTAGTTTCGGAGTTAAAACTTCCACGACAACTAATAAATAAAATATTTCTGAGCTATGCTACTAAGAAATCAATTTCCAAGAATAATTGGATTAGACCGAAACAATGATGTTTATATGGTCATAAATCAATGCTTACGGACTCTCTTAGCCCGAAGTCTTACGAACGCTCTTAGTTTGTTAATAGCGTGAATCTCCATGATTCCGCTTTTCAAGAATCGAACCCACGTTATAAGAAAGGTGGGATGTAGAAGAAAGGAGGTTGCAAGTCCCCGAAGAAAAAGAAGAAGAAATTAAAGTACGGAAAGCGGGAACTTTAATGTAAATACTTACTTGGTTGTTTGGAGCTTGGAACCTTGAAATCTTGGACTTGTACTTGATGTAGCTTTGGTGGAAAAAGAACTTGGATTGCTTGGTGATGCTAAGCTCGTGTGATGATGAGATGAGGCTGGAAGTATGGCCGGATGACTGGCCGAGAGGTGCCTGGAGGAGACGCTGCAGGGGCAGCAGGGCAGCGACGCATGGCTGTAAGTGCACGGGCGCGAATGCAAGCAGCGGGGAGTGCAGGGGCAGGCGTAGGGCAGGCTGCGGTGGTGGGTTAGGCTATCACGGGCTAGGGGCTGTGGCAGATTTTGGGGAGAAGAGTTTTCGGGTTTTGGTTTTTGTTCTTGTGGTCAGAGTTCGTGCTGATAACGTGTTTAAGTAAAAGAGATTTCAAGAGAGATTGATGAGAGAATTGTATTTTATTATAGATAATAGGAGCCCTATATATAGGGATTACAAAGTACATATTCTAATGATACAAGGAAAACTATTCTGAATAGGACTAGGAATTCTAGAACATTCTCTCCTATTATAATCATGGAACTACTCCTAGTTTGATTAGGCACACAAAGCTGATTTTCCTTCAACAATTACTGTATTTAAAAGAAGTTTTTGTTGGAAAAGTGTATTTAAAAGGACTTCTCAATCATAACTATTAACTTTTAGAGAGATGGATGCCTTTTGCAATCTAATTTCCTCCCTAATCAATTAAAGACAAAAAAAAAAGGTGGTTTGAAGTTAGTAAAATAAATTTCTTTCGAGTCCCCAAGGAAAACTATTTCTCAAAATTTGCTCCAAAACGGGGGGCAGTTATGAAATATGATGATAGTTGGAAGCTATATAAAGCCGGGGAATACCGCAAAATTTAGAGACGACACGATCACTGTGACAGTGCGACATGTTGAGCTCTCTCCAGAAATTCCCAGTTCTGTTATTTCTGAGTAAGCCCAGCGCCGACTCGGAGCCATGATGAGATTCTTGTATTTTTTTTTTTTGATGCAAGAGTGATAGCAGAGGAGCAACCTCATTAACACTCTAATTTATTAAGTCAAAAAAATGTGAATGACAATGGAGGGGGACCTAACCAAAACCTCCAGAATAAACAAGAAAAACAAACAAGTCAATGAAATCTAAACTGTGGAAGACCTAAAACAGAACGACAAGAGAAATGAAGGAGGCATATCCCACCATACTTGCTCCGACAAAGATGTTCTATGATTAGCTAGAGCATCTGCTACGTTATTCCCTTCTCTAAATATGTGTGAAGATTATTTGAAGTTCATTTGTGAGATTCTGTATAAGCAATTTAACCAATGTACATGAAGTTGCCAAGGCACAAGAGAAGGAGAGCGAATATAATCCAATACAGTAGAGGAATCTACCTCTAGCCATATGTGTTTCCAATAGCGAAGCCAAGCAATCTCTATAGCTGTAATTACTGCCATTACTTCTGCCGCAATAGAACTTGGAATATCCATGTTAGAAGCAAAAGCACAAATAAACTAACCTTTCACTATGTCAAAAAATGCTTCATACTATACCCCTTAGAGGACAGAAGACGTTTTTTCTATTGTCTGATTTTTTTAATGTCTTCAGACAACAATTTTAACTATTTATGTCGTCTAAATGGTATCAAAATCAACACCAATTCAACTTTTTCAAGTTTGTTATAATTTAGAAAATTCAGACAATAGATTTTGTTGTCTGAGTAAATGGAAAAATTATTTACCCTTATCTGGACAAAAATTTTTTTTAGGCTAAACTAAAACTTAATGTGAACTAGATGCCTATACCCCGAATTTTCTCAACACTTGGTCAAAAAAAACAAAAACCTTCTTTCCCTCTCCCTGAGCTAGACCCCGAGCAACTGCAGCTCCCCATTTTGGTTCTTCTCCCCCGATCAGAGACATTCTTTCCCTTTCCCAATTATGGTTATTCTCTCCCTGATCTAGGTTTTCTACATAGAAGAGTCTCATCAACCTCTCCCCAATCTAGGTCAAGAAGACATTGTCGGTGGATTTCTTCGATTTCACAAATGATTTCACGGAATCACAGTAAGTCTTATTCTTCGTCTTAGGGTTTCGACCTTGATTTGTGTTGGGTTTAGGGCTTCCTTGGGATATTGATTTGGGGTTTTAGGGTTTCTTTGGGATATCAAATTGGGAGTTTCCTTTGAAATTAGATTTGGGATAACGATTTAGAAATGGGGTGATTGAAATAGAATTGGGTTTTATTCTGGTTTATGGATTTGGGGATGGTTTATGGTTCATTTCTATTTGGGATGGTTTATGGTTATTCAGAATCTAAGGCTCTAACTCCTCTCCAATAGTGCTCCTCCCTCTCAATCTTCAACCTCCATGACTCTATATCTGATGCCTGAGATTCAGTTCCTCGATTTTTCTGTTAGGTTTTCTGAAATTTTCACTTCTTATTGATTGGGACATTGGGTATATGAAATCTATGTTTGAGTTTATTGATTGGATGGTTGCTGGCATGCTACAATTGCTTATTGTTTGGAATTGATGCTTTGTTAATGGAGTGATGGTTGTTTGACGTTTATTTAAACAATTGCTGATTGTTTGAATTATACATGCGAGTCTGTGATCTTGTTTATTTAGTTTGATATTGTCTGCGAGCTTGTTTATTCAGTTTGATTGTCTGGGATTATACCTGCTAGTTTGGTTTATATGAATCTTATTTTGTTTAGCTTTGTATGTTTAGTCGTAGCTGGTGGGACAATTACTTAGACTCCTTGCTTCACAACTGCAATTTGAGGTTATGCTTGTCCCCACATTAATTTTTCATTCTATTAACTTTGTTAGCTGGACTTTATTACCTGCAGTTGATTTCCATGAATGGAACATTGCGTCTTTCTTAATTGGGGAATTTGATTCTACACCCAAATTTACACACCTCTTTTAGAATAAACCCATCCATAAGAGTGTTTTAATATACACCCAAATCAATTAATTAGGTTTATTCAAAATAAAAAAAACCTATTAAATATGATAAATATTAAAACATAATGTTGTTAAGAATTACTAAAGCTGCCACTATCAAATTCCCCATTCACCTATTAAATAGGATTAATAGTCAAAATCATCTAGCAAATATTATGGAGTTTGATTGACGTTATTGTTGGTATTACCTTCACTTTAGGTTTTTATTAGTACTTAATTTTAGGTGTTTACATTAATCTCATTATTATCATATAATGATGAATTTTTGGTATGTTTCTTCCTATATATAGAAGCTAGTGAATTCATTCGTCATTTTTTCTTTGAATTACGAA
>BDJD01004697.1:66831-79025 GCA_002564525.1 Rosa multiflora | reverse complement strand
AAGATTTTTGAAGACTACATTGCAAAGTGCTAGTCGAGATGACGGATGAAGTGTTATAATGTTCTTTATATTAGGTTCGAAAATGTAAAGTTTATATTTCAATTGTAAAAACAAATTTAAAATTGTTTATTTCAATACTGGATGAACATCATGCTCATTGTCCCTATTTCAATAAATTTTTAGGTTTATTCATTCAAAAAGAATGTGTATTTAAATTACCTTGATATTATAAATAAACTTCTTAATATTGTAAAGTTCATTTTCAATTGTAAAACAATGAATGATAATAATGAGTTTGCTAAATTATAGTGCAAAAACTCTTGCACATTCAAAATTAATGTGCCAAAATTAAGGGATAATTATATATTAAGCAAACTCTACAGTTACACATAACTATACTTGGTTTAAGTATGTTTTCATACTAGAGCTCCAAAAGTTATTTATCGTTTTCAAAACTAGTCAAGTTAGAGTTCTTATGGAGTAGCGATGATGAAAACTCACCCCTACAACAGTATAGCTACAGGTACTGTGCACTGGTAATGGGACATTAGTAGACGAAGCTGGGTGTGCAGAACAAGTTCGGTAAAATATCGTTTGGACTCTATTCTAGATTCTATTTCTCGAACTTTGTTTTTCGGAACTTGTTGGAAATTAGTTTGGTGTCTAACTTTGCTAAACCTTATTTCTTGAAGTTTGTTATTTCCTCGAGTAACCCTCCACCTCAAGTTCTGGACTAATGAAATAAATTTTAGCAACTCAAGGATTTTTAGCTCAAAAATATTTGTAGCTTCCGCTGTGTTTATACAAAAAGTTTTTCAAACAAAATGCCTACCAGTCCTCTAGGATGTAAATCGAGCGTTTGGTTTATGTTTTAGAGACTTGTAACACTGTGACATGCTTAAGCTAATAAGGTGCAGCTTGGGGTATTACAGCTAAAGGGATAGTTTTCAAGATTTGTGAGAGACAAAATAATCTGATGGTGAACTGTATATATAAAAGCACAAATTTAAATTGTTATAATTTCAACTTTTAAATTTATCACATGTGGCTGAGATTCGTTTGTCCCAAAGTTCTTTGAAAATGTCTCTTAAGTGAGCAACACTAAAAAAAATTATATAATTCAATAACAATATTAGAGTTATTTTACACCATTGCTCTAAGCAAAGCTAGATGATATAAAAAACTTGGATTCCAGTGCCAAATTTGAGTACAATACAAATCCAAAACAAAGTGTGCTCCAACAGCGTCGGTGCCATCCACCCCATAACAAGTACCAAATTGGCCAAAACCACCATGCCCCTTCTAGCCTACAACCAATCAAATAGATCAAACTTGCGAGACATGCCTGATGTAAATCCGACCCAAATTCCTTACCTTCCATCTGTGCATGCCACTCACCAATCTATTATTTTGGTAGCCCCAAGAGCAACACCACTGCCCAAGACTAATCTCTTGGTGTATGCTCTCTTCGACTATTGATTCAATTCTAGTAATTGAAAATTCGATTCTAAACAGAAAACTATTGAAGTCATCATAATGGATATCAACACGCCTAATTATTTGTACAAATTACTCTTTGTTGAAGGATATTTGACTTTAGTAAGTGTGCCTTGTCAAACTAGGATTACTTTCTATTGTTGTAATATGAGAGAATGTTCTAGATTCCTAGTTCTGTTTAGAATAGGATTTATTGTACTCAAAGACTATGTATTTGTAATCCCTATATATAGGGGCTCCTATTATCAATGAAAGACAAAACTATTCCCCAATTCTCTCTACAATTCTCTTTTCCTTAAACACGTGATCAACACGAGCCCTAACCCTGAATCAGAACCCAAGTTTCCTCCACTTTTCGCTTCTTGCCGTGATACCCTAGACCCCAACCCTAGGAATACCTCGAGCGCACCCTAATGCCGCTCCACCAGCTCCTGCGATCCTACGCTCCTTCATCAACAAGTGAGTGTATCAAGTTTTCAAGCTCCAAAATATCCCAGTTTTTAATAAAAGTTTCCGCTTTCTGTATTTTATTTTTTGTTTTCTTTTTTCTTGGGGACTTTTAAAATCCCTTCTCCTACATCCCACTTTTTTTGTAACATGAACTCGATTCATAAAACCTGAACCGTGGGGAGTTCACGCTAAACTACGAACTAAGAGCGTTCATAAGCTACGAACTAAGAGCGTTCGTGAGCATCGAAAATTGACCATTCAAACATCATTGTTTTGGTGTAATCCACACTTATTGGAAATCAATTTCTTGGTAGCAAAGAGGCTCGGAAATGTTATATTAGTTGTCGTGGAAGTTTTTACTCTTAAACTAATTTATTCTCCTTTGTTTTTGAATGTCAAATGTAAACCTACCAAAACTCGACTTCACTAAACTAGATTCGAATGAAATTGGTTATCACTGATGTGTAAATAATGTCAAGAATCAGCTCACTATTGATAAGGGTTCTGTGGAGTAGAGCTCAAAGAAAAGGAATTAATTGAGGAAACCCTCTCAACCTTCCACGTTTCAGCATTAATGGTTGCAAAGCAATATAAGCTTGAGTGCAATGCTAAACGGATCATGAGGTTTCATCAGCTTATCACTACTATGTCAGTTACTGAGAAACATGACAATATACTCATGAAAAACTATAATTCAAGGCCCGTTGGAACTAAGAGCGTTCACGAGGTGAATTATAATAGCGCACCTAATGGAAGGCGCAAGGAGTGGAACCCTAAAGTTAAGGGACAAGAAAATGGACGTGTGGTTCCATGCAAACGCCCCACAAAGGAAGGAAACTGCCAGATTGTTGCGCGGACACATGGCAACGTTGGCCAACGTGGGAGAGACAAAACCTACACCGCCACCTGTGGTGCTGCTACCACTAGTGGCCCTAGGGGATGTCCAAATGCACAAGGTGCATCTTAATTAATGGGTAAGGTATGATGTAGATGTTGATTTTCAAAGCATTGGTTTAAACGCTACAATGCGAGTGAAAAAAAACAAGCTGCACAATACAAGGTGTATTAATAATATATGAGAGAGCATGAGGCTTATCTCGCAACTGAAGAAGAAGATGGAGATGACAATGATGTCAATCTCACTATTGCAGACTTCAAATTTGGCGAGGGAAACAATGATGATGCCGCAGATTTTGATTAATAGTCTTTATTTTCGAAGAATATATATAATGGTATTTTGCCTTAAACATTATCAATAAATGACAACAGTCAAAACTCTTTCTCAACTAGGCCTATCCAATTAATTGCGATGTCTAAGAAAGGTTTTATCTGATAGAACAGTTTTACAAGTGAGCATTAATTGTTCCACCAAAATCTCGCCTTACCTTACCTGGTCACTACCAAATTAGAATTATCGAAAGGATTGAGTGACTACTATTTGTCTACATTTAATTATAGTTATTTTGGTGTAATTGTTGATGTAATCGTTGGCTATTATTAATAAAGTGTCAATTCTTTTAATTTGAGCTTTATCTACTGAGTTATGTTTTCTAGAGATCTGGAATGCCTCGCATATAGTGCTACTATGCACACCCTACCTTGACAGAGGCAATTATTCCTCAGGATGATGCCAACTCGATTTGCTAGGAGTGTGATGGTAGGGCCATCACAATTGATTCATGGTCGAGGACCAGCTCAATCTCTGTTGCCAAATGGCACATTGATTTATGTCACTGAAGCTCTCTATGCTCCTAGGATCGGAAGAAGCCTTTTGAGTTTTAAAGATATTAGAGCCAATGATTTTCATGTGGAAAAACATAGTGAAGGTTATAGACATAAGTTCCTTTGCAATACCTCTAATGACTGCGGACGAAAACGAGTATTAGAGAAGGTTATGTGTCGATCTAGTGGGTTATATAAAACCACTATTTGAGTAATTGAGTCTAACGATGTCATAAGAGATGACCTTTTGGATTCCGGCACATACAGACTTTGGTATGACCATTTGGGAAATCTAGGGTTGTGATATGATGGTCCATATACTAAAGACTTCACAAGGACACCCTTGCTTCAGAATGAAGAGAAGTAAGAATCAAAATTTAATTCAAGAAGAGCCAAGGACCACCACCGCACCTCACGGGGCCGCCGCTGTCCACCATTAGCTGACTAACGCCGGCACCCTGTAGAAATTCCTTGGCTTTGACGCCAAAAGAGGAGTTTTGACTCCCCTCTCCACTTGTCAAGTCAATTGTGAATTTGTGGCTCAGTCAACATCCTCATTAGTTGATTGTAAAGCCCATCTTTCATTCTGTAAAGACTGATCTTTAGTTGAATTAGGATGGAAACCATCTTATGCAAAGGATACTAAGAAAATAATTCCACTCTTACAAAGAATCCAGGGGGATTCTATGGACCAATTTAACCAACTTGCGGACTGTTTAGATGTTTTATGGTGTTGGTTGATGCACAGACACACTAGTCACATGTTACGCTATCGTCCACTCGTAATGCTGCTTATGATAGACTCCTGGCCCAGAATATATGGCTACAGGCTCACTATCCGGATCATCCCATTCAGTCAATTCGACTTGATAATGCTAGAGTTTTCACCGAAGACTTTTGATGACTATTGCATATCATTGGGGATTAATGTTGGGCATCATATCCCCATGTACACACCCAAATGATCTCGCAAAAAGCCATCATTAAATGAATATGATGGTAGTCTGGATATTGGTAATGCCACTATTAAATAACTATGATGGGTGTGTACATGGGGATATGATGATCTTTTGGAAAACCATTTGGGTGTGTACATGGGAGGAAAGCCACTATTAAATGACTATGATGGTAGCCCGGACATTGGTAATGCACACCAATATTTCCGCTTGGAGTTATGCAATATCACATGCAACTATGCCAATTCGGTTATGACCCACCGCCACTTACTTTCTTTGCATTATAGCTAGTGACTAAGTGCGAGTCTGATATCTTGTACTTACACATATTTGAATACACGGTTTATGTGCCAATTGCGACGCCACAACGCATCAAAATGGGTCATTAGCAACGAATGCTTATATATTTGTGTTGGATGTAAATCTCCAACTATAAGTCCGCTATGCAAAACCCTTGACAGACGATCTCTTTACCACTAGATTTATGGATTGTCAATTTGATGAGATAGTCTTCCCGACGTCAAGGGAAGATTAGAACGTCAACGTTCAACAGGACCGGTAGGAATGGTCGTGATCTATCCCCACCATGTCTCATCTCAATCCCTTAAAAGTAACGAAATCACATATACCTATTGCAAACATGCTTGCAAGGATTAATGTCCCCTCAAGAGGACATGGCGCTACCCAGAGGAGCTGAGCATGGCGCCGTCGCCATGGATAATGGCATGGAGACACCACAAGGTGGCATAATAGTGTCACAAGTTGTGGGTTCCGCTAGAGAGTGTATGAGACCCATAGGTTCGATGGATTCTCTCTATAGAAAGAGAGCGCATTGATACTCAAAATCTGTCTCATCAGAGTATTCTGAATTGTGGTTATGTCCAAGAGACATCGTTCGGGGACGCCTCATTGTTGGAACCAATTTTTGAGAATATAGAGATCTCTACAAACTACACCAATACACATGAGGACGTGGGGTAATTGAGACCAATGACATCGAACATTGCTCCGTTGAAGAATGCCAACATAGAAACAATTGGCCTCAATGGAAAGATACAATCCAGGTTGAATTGGATTCACTAATGAAAAGGAAGAATTCTGGCCGAAGATGCCGATACCTCCTAACATAAAATATGTTAACATGAATAGGACTTCCTTTGAAAGAAAGATGAGAAAAAAGAGATTATAAACTCACCTCATGGTGAAAGGCTTCTCACAAACACCCTGGAATTGACTACGAGGAGACATATCCTTGCGTAGTGGATGTCATTGCACTCCACTACCTTATCAGTTTGATAGTTTTCAAATAACTGAACATACAGCTTACGTATGTGGTCATTACCTTTATGGGGATCTAGATACGAAAATATACATGAAGGTCCCTGATGGAATTCATTTACCCAAATCAAGTAGCTCTAGACCACGGAGCGCGTTTGCAACGAGGATGCAATGGTCAACAAGTGTCTACTTGATTGGGAAGGGATATGACAAACTATGCTAGCGCGTTTCCATGACAAGTTTCGGATTTGCAATTATCACAGTTTATTTTGATGAACATTATTGGAACCCTTGATGAGTTAAGGGAAACCGCTGAACACCTAAAATCCGAGTTTGAGATAAAGGATCTTGGGAGAACACGATTTTGTCTAGATTTAGAACTTACATACCGTGTCAATGGATGCTTAGGCATTTTGATAAAGTCAAGAAGCACTCATCGTTGTCCGTAGTCTTGACCCCAAGAGGGATCTGCTTCATCCCATTGATGATGATGAAGATGTGTTAGTGGCTGAAGTGCCCTACCTAAATGCAATAGGCACATTATTTTACTTAACACAATACAAGACCGAACACCTCATTTGTTCGGAACTTGTTGGCTAGATGTAGTTGTTTGGCTCCAAAACCAGTCTGGGTGCAAACTGTCTCTTTTAAGTGCACGATCGTGCCAGCACTGTGGGGTGCAGTCGTCGGGGTGTCCCTTGACCTAACTTCTTGATCAAACGATGTGGATGAGGAGAGCACCAACCTCGTCACAAGGTTCTTTTCTCTGCCTTCCAGAAAAGGACTTCTTGCCTTACAAGTAAGGGCTTTTGATGTGATCTCTTGCATTCACCCAATCGATACTTTGTGTTCTAGACTAAGCAAAGCAATCACTGGGAAGTTGGGAGAAAGCACAGGGTTTGCTAAAGCTTGACTTTAGCTTCGCTGGTTCACAACTAGGTTGCAGGTAGGTTTGCTCCGGAGAGGCTTTGATAATCGTTGAGATTGATTGATTGAAGAGTTATTTATTCCATGTCATCTTTAGCCTCTATATATAGGCTGCTCGTAGATTTACCTTCCTTATAGGAATGAAATACTATATTTTAGGCCACAATTATTGGCCTTTGAATCAAATCAAAACTCTTAATAGTTATGATATCTATCGTGAGTAATAAAAGATTAACTCTGCCGTAGCAATCTTCTAGGCAAGGAAAATTACCTTTTGGATTCTCGGACGTAATCTTCCTCTAGGCAACGTAATTGCCTCAAGGACTGATCCTTGGATATGCTAAGATTGCCTTCGCGAGCATTTCGTAGCCTATGGAACACTTAATGCACTGAGATCCCTTATTTGATATTTATGTGGGGCACCTTGCTTCCTTGCATATATATCCGCACCTTTTTCCACATCCACCTTAATTGCTTGATTGCATGGAAAACCATAATTGCCGTAATTGAATCCTTAATGAATTGGTCCATGTCCATGCCACCTTTAATTACAATATGTGTAGCTTTGATAACTACCATGCATGCATCACGTCCTTACTCTTTCCTTAACTGATCAACCATGCCAAAAGAAATTATAGGAATATATATTCTTGACGCCAACTTGCATAGTATTCGCTATCCTTTTGCGAACGTATCAATTGTATGAGAATATTCACTATTCACATGGCTCACATCATTGTTTCCTCTAGCACGAGACTCGGGATCAAGCAAATCAACTATCTCTAATTATCAAATATTCGATACTTAATAATAAATCAAGGAGTATCCAGATTTTCCTCAAGATTGTTTGATCTCCAAGTAGGCTTTATTTAGCCTCTAAATAATATATTTCGAACTTGTCGAAAATATATAGCTTGGGCCACAGATCTTGGCCCGGTTCTCTTTGAGTCCCCCTTGTCGGAAAAAATGTTAATTTTGGGTTCAAACAGTAGTCATGCGCCAACACAACGCCATTGGACTGGTGTAAAAACAATCTTTCGATACTTAAAAGTAGGGGTGTGCAAAACACGGTACAAACCGGCCAAACCGACCGGTAAATATGGTTGGGTTAAGATTTTTAGCGTTAAAATATGAAAACCGGTTCAACACTGAACCAAACCGTTTATGAATTGCCTTGGTTTGGTTTTTCTTTTACTTAAACCGTGAAACCCGAACTGACCGGTATGTATTAAATATAATAGAAAAAAAATTAAAATTATATACATAATATATATATATATATATATTTATTTATTTATTTGTGGGTAGTTTTTTATAAGTAAGTTCTAAATTTCCAATTATAATTTGATTCTCAAAATGATATACTACCATATTGAATCCTAGACCCAAAGGCTTAAGACCCAAATAAGTGAATCATTTTGAAACTTTTTTTTTTTTGACAAAATTTTGAAACTATTTTGGATTTTGTTCTTTGAATATTAGTTTTGGATTTTGATTATTAAATTTTTATTATTGAGATTGAATTTTAGTATTTTACTATGAGTGTTTTGTAAACAAAACGTTAATGCTATATAGGTTAAAACCGCCTTACCGACCGAACCAAACCATCTTTAAATGGATTGTATTGGATCAGATTAAGCTTATTTTTTTCGATGATCAGTTGTCTAAAATGTCTAAACCGCTTACTTGGGCATAGAGACTGTTTGGAGTCAAAACTGATCCAATCCAATCCGCGTGCAGCCCTACGTAAAAGGTACAATAGATATGGGCTTGTTATACCCCTACAGAGAGAAAACAAATGACGAAAGAATGGAATTGGACTCCATTGGCCTGAAGGCCGTCATCAACACTGAGCGCCGCCGGCAAGAGACAAAGGAGTACGGCGCCGCCATCGCCGCCGCCGTAGGTGACCGGCGTCCTCCCTCCTTTTATCACAATGATGGTGATCTTTTGACGGGTTTTGCTGATGTAGATTACCTTTCTGACCCTCACAAAGGTTGTTCCCAAACTGGTTATGTCTTTACCATAGAAAGCACCACGATATCTTGGAGGTCTACAAAGCAGACCCTTGTCGCTACTTCTTCGAATCATGCAGAGATTATTGCTCTTCATGAAGCAGTTCATGGATGCATATGGTTGAGGTCCGTCATTGCACATATTTGAAGAACTTGTGGTTTGAAGTCCACCATAGATGAACCTATGTGCATTTATGAGGGTAATGCAACTTGCATTGAACAAATGAAGCAAGGTTTCATCATGGGCGACAACACCAAACATATATCACATGAATTGTTTTACTATTAGCAAGCAACAAACACTTCTAAATATTGAAGTGAATCAAATCCGATTAGAGGATAATGTATTGGACTTATTTACCAAGTCGTTGCCTAAATCCACCTTCAAGAAGCATGTGAAGAGCATCAGAATGAGGAAATTATCTGAACTCTCATGATTGTAGCAATTAGGGGAAGATCTTGATATTAGGGGGAGGTATGATATCTACATGATTGATCTCAAAGAGTGAAGGACGTGTTGTCCTCTTTTTTTTCTCCTCAAGATTGTTTTTGTCCCACAGGGTTTTTATTTCCCGAGAAAGGTTTTTAATGAGGCAACATTTGAAGCGTCATGATGATGTCATAAGCGACACCAAGTTTGAGTGGCACAAGGGGGAGTCGACAGGACCCGCCCCGGATTTCAACTTGAAATCCAGAGTCGCCCTGTGGGGTCCACCTTAGAAGAAATTCTACCAAAAAATTTGGCGGAACTCCCTCTAAAAGTGGACAACCCAAAAACCTGTAGAAAGACATTTACACTTCTAAAATATTCCATCCTTAATCTTCGGGAGTCACCATGCTCCCTAAATCACAACATCTCCCATTTATCACAATTCTAAACTTAAGAATATTAATATCATGGGTTATCAGAGCAATCTAATGTACAGACATACAAGATGATAAAATATAAGATAAAGAACCGATACTTTTATAAGGCGGAAGCTACAACAGCTATGCCTCAAGTCGATGTATGCTCGACCTCCAACTAAACTGGCCTGCAAACTGGGCATTTAAAACCAAAGGGCCCAGGGGAAAACATTTAAAATCCGTTAGAGTGAGTGGACAGAAAATAAGTAATTTCGAATGAATAAGTACAACTTAATGCTTTCCCAAGTAATTCTCTAAAACCTCGCATGCAATAACAATCTTGGAAATACTTTCCATCATCAACTTTACCGCAATCTCTTAAAATCTCATCCTCAATCTTTTTTTTTAAAACATCCTTTTCAAGAGGTTCGTTTGATGACTAGAAAGGACTGCTGTCTAGTCATCTCAAGCCATCTGGGAGGGACTGCCAACCGGAACAGGAGGCGGTGGATAGCAGGGACTGCCAACTAACCACAGGTAGTGAGAAGGGACTGCCAACTACTACCTCATGTCACCTGGGAGGGACTGCCAACCCTGTGACGCATCGGAAGAGACTGCCAACCGGAATGTAGTCTGGAAGGGACTGCCAACCAGACTATTACCTAGAAGGGACTGCCAACTAGGTAATGCATGCATGCGCTGACTGATAGCCACCTCAATAAACTGTAAACAACCTTTTTCAATTACTTGCTTTCGAAAAGAAACTCGCTGTTACTTCAATAAAACATTAAAAATTCACCGAAAGCATAACTCAAGATTATCTCGCTAAATCAAACCTCAATATCTCAATAAATCCTCGAAAGCATAAATCAAATACTTTGTAAATCAATGAATGCTTTCGGAAAGAAAAACTCAATCTAACTTCAAGGCTGATAAGTGCGGAGCTCAAAGCTCAATAAATCTCGATAATTCAATCATGCTCAAATATTCAATGAAACATTCGTACTCGTGAATCCTCATAAAAACTGATATTCGAAATCCATAATTTTCATAATATTTTATGAATTAGTCACTTCCCGAAAATCATTTCTCAACTCAATAACTGCTGAATAACTATCTCAAAAATATACTAAAAGCCCTCAGGAAGGAATTTCAATACTAATCTCGTAATTCATAAATAAATCTCGATAAATCAACTCTCAATAAACCATAAAACTCAATAGTTCAAAACATAATTTAAATCTCAATTGGAAGGAAATAATAATACTGCATGCATAATTAATTTAAAAACAAATGTCCACTCACAGTACTATTTAGGCGATCACGCATATGAGTTCCTTCATCGAGCAATGGCTCGGTATATCCCCCTGTATACAATTATAATTCGTGAATAACGATTCGGCAATTAAATACGATTCTAATATCTTATTCTCCTAAATCAAGCTTCCAATTTCTTTTCCAATTTAATCCAACTTTACCCTTAATACCCACCCATTCGTTTAAAGGTTCTAGGGCTGAACCGAGAGAAATCCGACGGTCGGATTCTCGTAAATCGATAATATAAATCCTAAATCTTTGGAAATTAGAAATCGATTCAAATCTTCTTCAATTCCAGCCAAATTCACATTTACGAGCTCTGCATCAATTATAAGATTTAACTGGTTAAAAATCAAAACAAGAAAACTGCCCTACGTGCCTCCACGTGCCACCTACAGTGGCGGCACGTGGGGCCTACGCGCCGGCGGCCACCACCTCCGATGGCCACCAAATTTTGGCAGCACCACCTACTCGACAGTCCAAGTATTTTTCACAACTACAACAAGTTCCAATTTTACCTGTAAGTGATCCAAATTGGCCGGTGAAATTTTTCCAGAAAAACCCAAGAACCCTAAAATTTGAAATCGTCGATTCGACCTCCACACTGCAAATCGTGGCTCAAGGCTGGGGGGGAATGATCCTTGGCAAAAACTGCACCTTCGACGCCGGTTTGGTGGTCGGATATGGCCGGAATCGCCTGAAATAGACGAAACCTCCGTTCGGCTACAGTAATCTTCGCGGATCAATTCCGAGCTCCTCCGGCTGAACCACCGCAAACACCACCACAGGCGTGACAAGGAGGAGAAGGCGAGTGATGCAGCTGAAAGCAAGCGCATAATTTAACCCTAAAAATATCATAGTAGTATAAGCAAGTAGGGATCGTTCTATTCCGGGGATTGAGGGTACACCTGTCATTGTCAAACAATTAAACAATTAAAATTAAAACAAAGTATAATATTTACAAAGATATAACAAAATATATACATATTTACGAAAAGGGGGGGATTTTTGATTTTGATTTTCGAAAAATAAACTAAGTTAACAAAACAATTAAAATGCAAAAACATAAACCTACGAATGGAATGAGAGAACAAAGATCAAAAACCGAAACATATGATTAAAATTGATTCAAACCGTAATATTGTTCATCTAAGTCATGAGAAAGGAGTTGATCATGTGAAACGTT